>CAUYLG010062881.1:10000-19280 GCA_963573385.1 Cacajao melanocephalus | reverse complement strand
TATTTTTTGAGACAGAGTCTTGCTCTGATGCCAGGCACCAGGCTGGAGTGCAGTGGCACAATCTCGGCTCACTGCAACCTCCGCCTCCTGGGTTCAAGCAATTCTCCTGCCTCAGCCTCCCAAGTAGCTGGGACTACAGGCGTGCGCCACCATGCCCAGCTAATTTTTGTATTTTAGTAGAGATGGGGTTTCACCATGTTGGCCAGGATGGTCTCCATCTCTTGACCTCGTGATCCGCCTACCTCAGCCTCCCAAAGTACTGAGATTACAGGCGTGAGCCACCGCCGCGGCCTTACTTTTTTTTATTTTTGAGATGGAGTTGCCCTGTCCCCCAGGCTGGAGTGCAATGGCCTGATCTCAGTTCACTGCAACCTTCACCTCCCAGGTTCAAAGGATTCTCCTGCCTCAGCCTCCTGAGTAGCTGGGATTATAGGCGCCCACCACCACGCCCAGCCAATTTTGTGTTTTAGTAGAGACGGGGTTTCACCATGTTGGCCAGGCTCAAACTCCTGACCTCGTGATCCGCCCTCCTCAACCTCCCAAAGTGCTGAGATTACAGGTGTGAGCCACTGCACCCAGTGGGGTGTTTAATTGTTTATTGAGTTGCTCTTTGCCAGAACATACGCACATACAAAATGAATTAACCCACCAGTATTGCAGCTCATTTTCGACCCAGATTGTCTAGTGTGGGAGCAAAGCCAGACCCAGGCACAGGTATGAAGATCTGAGGCCCTGGAGGGCCAGGAAGTAGTACTAGGGCCATGTGTACCTGGGAGGGGGTCATCCAATGCAAGCCAGTTCCCATGTCCCTGCAAGGCACAATGCATGCTTGTGAACTGAATCCAAAACCTTTCTATGTCTTTTTCTTTCCTTTATTTCTTTCTCTTTCTTTCTCTCTCTCTCTTTCTCTCTTCTGCCTCCTCCCTCCCTCCCTTCCTTCCTTCTCTTCTCTCTCTTTCTTTCTTTTTCTTTCTTTCTCTCTCTTTCTCCCTTCTCCCTCCTTCCCTCCCTCCTTCCTTTCTCTCTTTCTTTCTTTCTTTCTTTCTCTCTCTCTCTCTTTCTTTCTTTCCCTCCTCCTCCACCTGTTCCTCCTCATTCCTCCTCCTCCTTCCAGACAGGGTCTTACTCTGTCACACAGGCTGAAACATAGGGCATGATGGATGCTTGTAAACTGAATCCAAAACCTTTCTGTCTTTTTTCTTTTTTTCTCTCCTCTTCCTCCTCCTCCTCTTCTTTCTTCTTTTGAGGCAGGGTCTGACTCTGTCACGCAGACTGGAGCACAGTGGTGTAAACACAGCTCACTGCAGCCTCTAACTCCCAGACTCAATTGATCTTCTTGTCTTAACTCTCAAGTAGCTGGGAATACAGGTGCACAGCCCAGCTCATTTTAAAATTTTTTGTAGAGGCAGGGTTTTACCATGTTTCCAAGGCTGCTGGAACTCCTGGGCTCCAGCGATCCTCCCACCTTGGTCTCCCAAAGTGCTGGGATTACAGGCGTGAGCCGTTCAGTCCGACCTCTATCCCCATTTCTCAGATGGTAAAACTGAGGTTGAGAGTGGAGCCTTCTGGCCCAAGGTCATGAAACCTAGGGTCCCTTGTATCTTGGCCCCAGTCTGCCTGCCCTAAGCTGAGCCCAGCACCCCTTCCCAGCCAGTGAGACTCATCACGCCTTTCTCAGCTGTTACTGCCCTCTTCCCCAACAAGTGAGGCTTCGGGGATGGGGTCTGGGTGGGCTTAGCTCTGGGCCTACTCCTTAGAGATGGGACCCCGCGGGCGCCCACCCACCTTGGACATTCTCCTTCTTCGTTTTACAGTCGGGGAAGCCCAGGCGGCAGAGGGTTAGACCAGCTCGAGGTCGCGAGCGCGGCTGGAGGAGAACCCAGGGGTCCGGCCGCCCAGCGGGGGCTTCTCGGGGGCAGGCGGAGCGTCCGCGGTGCCAGGCGCTGCCGGCGGCGCCGCCGGTGCCGCGGGGGCGGGGTCAGCGAAGGGCGGGGCGCCGGGCACCCGGGCCGCCAACGCCGGCGCCGCCGCGCTCGGGCTCGAGCTCCGCGCACTCCCTCCGCGGCCGCCGAGCCGAGCGGACGCCCCCGGGGGCCGCGCCGCAGCCCTCCGCGCTCCCCCCTATCATGCCCGGTGCCCGGACTGGGGCCGCCCAAGCAGCCAGTACACCATGCCCGAGGACGGCGCTGGCGACGGCGGGGAGGTGCCCGCGCTCATCCCGGACGGCGAGCCGCTGCGGGAAGAGGTACCGGGTGCTGGTGGGGGACCGGAGCCGGGCCTGGGGCGGCGTGAGGGGGACCAGTGCAGAAGGCGACCCCAGGAGAGGGGCTGAGGAGGGAAGTCCCAGAGCCCCTATGGCCAATGACGTAATTGGGGTCACCTGCGTCCTGCCAGGGGTCCCTAGGCCCAGGGTCCCGTGTTGGGGGTAGGGGTGGGGCGGCTGGGCAGCTATGTGGGGGGCGACTTCCGCCCTCGGCGCCCCCTCATCCAGCCTCGCCCGTCCTGTGACGTCAGCGCCTGGTCCCCACACGTCCCCGTGCCGCAGCGCGGCGGGGGATGCTGCCCCCACCTCCAGGGCCGCGGGGTCAGGTCCCCAGCCCGGCCCAGCCGCTCACGAGGTGTCCGGGCAGTGCCTGCAATGCAGCAGCAGTCTCAGTGCCTGGAGGGGAGGAGGGGAAGAGGAAGGGTGGTGCCTGGGTACCCCTTTTCCTTGTCCCGGAGGTGAGGACTGAGGGGCCATTCTGCTGGCTGCGACCCCGATGGCCCCTCCTCAGCCCTAACCAGGAAGGTCTGCAGGACCTGGGGCCCTGAGTGATGTGTGGGGTGATAGGGTGGTGAGTGGGGCTGTATGTGCGTTTGGGTGAATGTAGCCTGTTTGTTTGTGTGTGCTGTGTGGGTGTGTTTGCCCTACACCTTGGGTGGAACCTGTGTGCCCTGTAGTCAGGTGAGGGGTGAGTGGGTGCCTGGCTCGGGTTGTCACCCAGTGGTCTAGGTGTGTGCATGTGAGCAAGTCCTGTCGTGGGTGGGTCTCTCCCTGTGGAGTCTGAGGAGCGTGGGTGTCAGGTTGCTGTGGGGGGCAGGGAGATGTGCAGTGTGGTCAGGTGAAGGAGTGGTATGTCTCTGGGCTTCACTGCATGTGTAACGTGTGTGTGTGTGTGTGTGTCCTGTGGTGGATGGGTCTGTGGCGTGTGTGTGTAGGTATGTGTGTGTAATATCCTACAGTTGTGGGAGTCTGTGCCCTGGGGACAGGTGAGGGTCTGGAGTTTCCTGTGTGACGGGCAGTGTGGCCCTCCAAGGTGGGTGGGTCTGTGATGAGCATGTGTTGGAGGGGCGTGGACAAGTGTGTGTGCACCCGACAGGCCTTGCAGGTCAGGTGGCGCTGTGCTCCGTGCTGGATGATGGGGACAGGCAGTGTCTGGGCTGGGCTAGGGGGTGGTCCCTCTCCTCTTGGGCCTCTGGAGGCCGGGTAGGTCTGGGGCAGGAGAGGTGGTCCCTTAACCCCTCTTTTGTTGTTTCCACTTTCTTCCTCCCCTTTATACCCTTTCCCTCTTCCCACTTTATCCCTACCAGCTTCTCTCTCCATAGGCACCTGGGGGTGAGGTGGCCAGGCTGGCATCCCTGCCAGGAAGGGTGTGGCAAGCCCTCTGGGCCAGGGAGTGGCCCCTGATGCCCAGCAGCTGTGTCTCACCCCCTCGTTTAGCACAGATGACGGCCCTCCATCTGCTCCCCACCCCAAGACTCGCACCTCCCCCGTTCTCAACACTCCCTCTTTCTTGTTGACTTAAAAGCCTCTGCCGAATCTCCTGAGTCCCTATAGAGCAAGGGACCAGAGGGAGTCTCAGGGTAATGGTGATCGTATTTATTCCCATGACCAGACCCTGTGCTAAGATCTTCACACATATGATCTCATTGAATCCTCACAACAGACTCAGTTTACAGACAAGGAAATTGAGGTCCAGAGAGGATGAGGGAGCTGCCCAAGTCATACAGTAAGTGGTGGAGCCAGCACTGGCTCCTGGGCAGTGAAACTCCAAAGCCCATACTGTTTACCCCTCAGACCCCCTCCACTCTGGCTTCCCAGACCAACAGGACCAGGAATCAAGGCCCAGAGAGGGCAGGGATGTAGCAAGTCCACACAGCAAATCAGAGCAGAGCCAGGACCAGAGCTCAGTTTTCTCAATAGCCAGTGTGAGGATCCATTCCTCCTGGCTGAGGTGGGCCTGGTGTGTCCTATGTGTGGTTGGCTGAGTGCTAGCAGGGCACAGTGGAGGACGGGTTTGGGGCAGGGAGGCCTGGGTTTGAATATGCAGTGCCACTGTGAATGAGCTGGAAATGTGAGGCGTGGAGCAAGCTGCTCATCCCTCTGAGCCTCAGTTTCCTCCTCTGTAAAGCGGAGCTCATGGCGTCACCTCCCTCAGCTGGGTTAAGCAGAGTGCAGGCCCCACTGTTGGCCCCGCCTAACACAGCTTCCCTCTCTCTGCCCACCTGCAGCAGCGGCCCCTGAAACAGTCCCTGGGAAGCTCCCTGTGCCGCGAGTCGCACTGGAAGTGCCTGCTCCTCACGCTGCTCATCCACGCCTGCGGGGCTGTGGTGGCCTGGTGTCGCCTGGCCACAGTGCCTCGGCTGGTCCTGGGGCCCGAGGCTGCCTTGGCCCGGGGTGCCGGGGGCCCGCCACCCACCTACCCGGCCAGCCCCTGCTCCGATGGCTACCTGTACATCCCGCTGGCGTTCGTCTCCCTCCTCTACCTCCTCTACCTGGCCGAGTGCTGGCACTGTCATGTGCGGTCCTGCCAGGCGCCACGCACCGACGCCCACACGGTACTGGCGCTGATCCGCCGGCTGCAGCAGGCGCCGCCATGCGTCTGGTGGAAGGCCACCAGCTACCACTACGTGCGGCGCACCCGCCAGATCACGCGCTACCGCAACGGCGACGCCTACACCACTACGCAGGTGTACCACGAGCGCGCAGACAGCCGCACGGCCCGCGGCGAGTTTGACTACTCGGCGCATGGCGTCCGCGACGTCTCCAAGGAGCTGGTGGGGCTGGCGGAGCACGCGGCCACGCGGCTGCGCTTCACCAAGTGCTTCAGCTTCGGCAGCGCCGAGGCCGAGGCCTCGTACCTTACGCAGAGGGCACGCTTCTTCAGCGCCAACGAGGGCCTGGATGACTACCTGGAGGCGCGCGAGGGCATGCACCTGAAGGACGTGGACTTCCGCGAGTCGCTCATGGTCTTCGCCGATCCCCGCAGCCCGCCTTGGTACGCGCGCGCCTGGGTCTTCTGGCTCGTGTCTGCGGCCACACTGTCGTGGCCCCTGCGCGTCGTGGCCGCCTACGGCACGGCACACGTGCACTACCAGGTGGAGAAGCTCTTCGGCGCCAGCTCGCCCCCGCCCGGGGCCATGCCCAGCGGGCCCCCGCTGTCCCGCGTGGCCACGGTGGACTTCACCGAGCTCGAGTGGCACATCTGCTCCAATCGGCAGCTGGTGCCCAGCTACTCGGAGGCTGTGGTCATGGGCGCGGGCTCGGGCGCCTACCTCCGAGGCTGCCAGCGCTGCCGCCGCTCCGTCAGCAGCAACTCGCTGCCCCCCGCCCGGCCCAGCGGGCCCCGCCTGCCCTTCAGCCGCAGCCGCCTCTCGCTGGGCGCCGGGGGCCGGGCCACGCCAGGGGTCTTCCGCAGCCTGAGCGGGGGACCGCTGGGGCGCCGTGGAGAGGACACGGAACCCCTGGAGAGCCCCCCCTGCTACGAGGACGCCCTCTACTTCCCGGTGCTCATTGTCCACGGAGACAGCGGCTGCCAGGGGGATGGGCAGGGTGCGCTCTGAGACCCCAACGGCCCCCAGAGTGGCCCCCTCCCACCATCCCACCATGGGCTTAGATGCCCGAGTGATTGTCGTCCAAAACAGGCGGGAAAACAGACCAGCCACACACAAGGGGCGGGAGTGGGGTGGGGTGGGGGTGGGGTGGGGTTCTTTAAACAGACTAACATTCAGTGACCCGTGGTCAATTTGGAGGAAACGGACGCCACCTAAGTTGAGCCTAAGAACCGCCCCCAGCATGGCTTCCCCCGACCATGTTGCACCCCTCAAGATGGCCGATGATCTGGCCTGGAGGCCTCTCACGAATGGCAGGAGAAGCCTCCAGAAAGGCTGGGACAGAGGAGTCCCGGGGCCAGCTGTCCCCTGCAGCAGAGGCTGCCTGTGGACACTTCCCTGCGGGGGCTGAGGCCACACTGGGAGCCCTCCAGCGATGCAGAAGCACAAATTGGTGGGTTGGGGCCATGCCCAGCCAGGTTGGCTTCCCTGGGGCTGAAGAGCTGGCTGTGGTGGCACTGCGGCCTTGGCCCTGCTACTCACCCAACATTCCGTCCTCCTCTGATAGGCCCCTCTCTGTCTGCCCTCTTGCCAGCTGCTCAGGGCCAGTTCCCTGATCGGACTTAGCAGTGCGGCCCCTCCACTGGGGGCCTGGTTCTGGGAGCACAGCTTTGCCCCGCCCACCCATACTGTTTCCCCTGGTGCCCCCCACACCCTCCCCCTCACATTCAGCCACCCCTACAACCTGGGGTTTCTTCTCAGGGCCCCACCTGGTTGCCACATCCCCTGGCCTCTGCTCCTGCCTCCCAAAGTCCATGTCTGCCCCCATCAGCCGCGCACAGCCAGGACGCCCTCTCCCCTCTCCTCGCCCTCCCAGACTTATCTACTCTTCACTTTCCTGATGATCTGTGGAGCCCAGGCCCAGAGGGCATCCGAGGGGCCAAGCCTCAGCCTCAGCCTCAGCCTCTTGGGCAATGCCCTTGCTCCATCACGCAGGCCTTTGCTTCTCCCATCAACGGGTCCTGGCCCAGGGGACACTGTCCCTCCTCCAGGGAGGAGAAAGGAGTTCCTTCCCTTCCAGTGAGGGCTTTCACTCCCTCTGAGGGTGGGGGAAAGGAGGAGGCTGAGAAGATGCAGATTAAATAAAGGTATGGAATGGAAGGCCTGTGCATTCCTGGGTCGTGGGTCTGAGGCCACCACTGCGAGCATTATGGGCCACGATGGTTCAGGGCACGATGATGGGTTCTGGGAGGGGACTCAGAGTTGGGCTCCAGGAAGAACGAGCGGAGCCAAGGAGAGGAACCCTCCCCTGCCCAGCCTGGGGCCTCTGAGACTCAAGTGTGAGTCGCTCTGAGCACCTGGCTTCCCTGACTCTGGTATCTGGGCCCAGATCACTTCTAAGGCATTGTCAAGGTGGCCCTTCTTCCAGCTCAGTGGGGGGGATTCCAGTCTGCTGCTGGGCATGCTGAGGGCTAAGGGAGTGGTGGCTGGTCCCCAAAGTGGGGAGAAAGAGCTGTGGTCTGTGACGAGAATTCGGTGCCCCCCAGTGGCTACCGACATTATCAGTTTGAGGGAATGGGCGCGAAGCAGGTCGGAGGACACAAAGCTGGAAAGGGCAGCTGAGAGCCAGGGCAGGCTGCATGGAATCCAAAGGCAGAGAAAACATCAAGACAAAGGAAGGTCCTGACTCCCTGACAGGCTCTGAAAGATTCCTGGAAGTGGCATCATCACACATGCAGCAGTACAGCGTGTTCATTGTGCAAGGGCAGTAGGTGTAGGGGCAAGCGTGGGTGGAATCTAGGCTGCGAGCCACTCCTCAAACTCTGGCATGGAGCTACATCCACCTGGAGAAATGGTACCCTTTTTCCATCCACGCAAAGGTGCCGTAAGGGCTAGTGGTGACCCTGGAAGGATGCTGAGAATGGATGAATTTCCCCAAGCAAAAACAGGGCAGATAGTGTCCTGGACAGCCGATGCTGCCCAGACAAAGGCCTGGCTGCCAAGCATGAGGTGAGGTGTGACGAGGAGATAGAAGCCAGAAGCCGTGGAAGGCTTTGCTGCAGCTTCCATCCCAACCTTAGAATTTGTCCTTAAAACTGAAGCAAACTGGGCAATCTGGAGCCATGGAAGGTGGTTGGGCAGGGACAGGATACAGTCAAGGTGGCATTTTAGGATATTTAGCAAAAGTCCAGCTACATACTGCCTCCGTGGGGAGGGTGGAGTGAAAGACCAGAGCTCTCCCTGTGCATTCGCCCACAGCCTCTCTTCTTTGGGAGTGAAATCGATTCCTCATTCAGAAGCAAATTAGGTGGAAAACCCTATGGTGCCCAAACATTAAAGAAGGCTGCAGCAGGTGGCCGGGTACAGTGGCTCACGCCTGTAATTTCAGCACTTTGGGAGGCCAAGGTAGGTGGATCATTTGAGTTCAGGAGTTTGAGACCAGTCTGGCCAACATGGTGAGATGCCCCTCCCCCACCCCATTTCTACAAAAATTACAAGAATTAGCTGGGTGTGGCGGTGGGCTGAGGCAGGAGAATCACTTGAACCTGAGAGTCAGAGGTTACAGTGAGCTGAAATTGCGCCACTGCACTCCACCTGGATGACAGATTGAGACTCTGTCTCAAAAAAAAAAAAAGAAAAGAAAAGAAAAAAGGAAAAGAAGGCTTCAGCGGGTAGGGAGGCCAGCACGATGGTTCCAGCTCCTTGCCAAGGGAAAGACTTCCCTCTTCCACCATTCTGCTCTAACACCATAGCCAACAACTGTCCACTGGCCAGTACCCATTCTCCTCCCTAACCCAATAACAGAACCCCAGTTTTGCTGCAGATGGCAACGTGCCCAGCTAAAAGGCAACATTGCCAGCTTTTCTGGCATATATGATATGACTGTGTGGCTGAATTCTAGGATACGAGATATAAACAGAAGGTGTTGGAAGGGATGTCCAAGAATGTCCCTTGAATAGAAACAGTATTGCTGAAGGCCATTTTTGTCCTCTCTGCTTCAGCCTGCATTCAGCCTGGAATGCATTTATGATAGCTGGAACTCCAGCAGCTATCTTGGATCAGGAAGTGACCTTGAAAATTGTAGCCACATGCTGAAGATAGCAGAGCAACAAGGTAAAAGATCCTGGGCTTCTGATGACACCATGCAAATTTCTATATCATCCCTTGGGTTGCCTACCTCCAGACTTCAATGAGAAAGAGAAATAAACTGTAAGTCTGCTTAAAGCCACTGTTTTTTCTTGTCTCTGTTACCAGCAGCCTTTACTAATCATCTACTGCCACATAACAAATTGTCCTAACCCTAGTGACTTAAAAGAGCAGTAATTGTTATACTCTCTCCTGGCTTCTGTGGGTCAAGAACTCAGATAGGACACAATAGAAATGGCTTCTCTGCTCCATGACGTCCAGGGCCTCTGCTGGAAAACTCAAAAGCGGGGGCTGGAATCATCTGAATGCTCGTTCACTCACA
>CAUYLG010062881.1:0-5000 GCA_963573385.1 Cacajao melanocephalus | reverse complement strand
ATATTGCTATCATCATAATTTGCATTATTATAAATTACAAGTGGACACTCCCTCTTACGACACACACACACTTCACCAGCAGCCAGCGTGGTGCCTGGAACACATAATGGATGTCTAGTCAATCTGTATTCAGTGAATGAGTCCTGATCTCCCACTAACACCTCCAACATCCTGGGGTTAGCTGGGTCCTGAGGGCCAAGTGGACCACAGCTCAGACCAGCCAAAGTTTTCATTGCTTGGCCACAATTGCAGTGGAACTTTTCTGATCTTCGGTTAGTGGGTCTGAGAACTTAGAGCACCCAGGGAAGCACTGGCCACCTCGCCTGTCCAGAAACCATGATATTCTGTGTTTCCTCCTTGGATCCAAGCCCTAGACCACTAGACCCCTAGAGCTTCCCCAAGGTGGCAGGCCCAGGTGCATTCATTTTTTGTGAGTTTCATCTTCCCTCTTATGTCACATCTGCTGCCTTCCGTTCTTCAGAGCCCGTGAATACGAAGTCACTGCTGAGATGGCCTGGGATGTATCTGGAATGGGCAAGGAGGATCGGGCATCCAGCCAAAAGTTGGACACACCCTGAGTGAGGATGGGGAAAGTGTGCTGCTGCCCCTGCTGGGTAAAGGCCAAAGCTCCTGGAAGTCAGATTCAACAGAGACCAACAAAGACAGATTAGCTGCATATGATGCAACTGATGACTGCGTATCAAGAGTAGCTGCGCCACATGTGCTCCAAGGAGGCATTTCTGTCCAGAATATCAGCCGAGACCAAAATTGGCTATTTCTCAGTAACCCATGGTCATAGTCCAAAAGATAGATGTATTTTTCTTCTCTTCTTAAAAAGCATATAAAATAAAACTGACCAAAATACAAATTCTTTTTTTAGTAGAATAGTTTCAATCTATGTGTTATAAAAGCACAATACAGGCCAGGTGCGGTGGCTTATGCCTATAATCCCAGCACTTTGAGAGGCCGAGGTGGGCGGATCACCTGAGGTCAGGAGTTTGAGACCAGCCTGACCAACATGGCAAAACCCCATCTGTCCAAAAGATACAAAAATTAGCTGAGCGTGGTAGTACTCGCCTGTAGTCTCAGCTACTGGGGAGGCTGAGGTGGGAGGATCACCTGAGTTTGGGAGGTTGAGGCTGCAGTGAGCTGTGATTGTGCCACTGCATTCCAGCCTCGGTGAAAGAGTGAGACCCTGTCTCAAAACAAAAAAAAATCACAATACATTATAAAAGACAATAACATTGTGCTATAAAAGACTGTAAAAGTGGGCCAGGTGTGGTGGCTCACGCCTGTAATCCCAGCACTTTGGGAGGCTGAGATGGGCGGATCACCTGAGGTCAGGAGTTTGAGACCAACCTGGCCAACATGGTGAAACCCTGTCTCTATTAAAAATACAAAAATTAATCTGGTGGTGTGGCTCGTGCCTGTAGTCCCAGCTACCTGGGAGGCTGAGGCAGGAGAATCGCTGGAACCCGGGAGGCAGAGGCTGCAGTGGCCGAGATGGCACCACTGTCCCCTAGCCTGAGTGACAGAGGGAGCCTCCATCTCAAAAACAAAAAAGGACTGTAAAAAAGTATGGAGACTACATTAATAAAGATCAAGTTCAGGTTGGGCATGGTGGCTCATGGTTCATAATCCCAGGATTTGGGGAGGCCAAAGCCAGAGGATTGCTTGAGGCCAGGATTTCCAGACCAGTCTGTGCAACATACTGAAATCCCTGTCTCTAATTAAATTAATTAAAAAAAATTTTTTTTTGAGACAAGATCTCACTCTGTCATCCAGGCTGGAGTTCAGTGGTGTGATCACAGTTCACTGCAGCCTTGCCCTCCTGGGCCCGAGTGATCCTCTCTCCTCAGCCTCCTGAGTAGCTGTGACTACAGGTATGCGCCACCATGTTTTTCAGTTTTGTTTTTTTTTTAGAGATGAGATCTCACTATGTTACCCAGGCTGGTCTCAAATTCCTGGGCTCAAATGATTCTCCTGCCTCGGCCTCCCAAAGTGCTGGAATTATAGGCATGAGCCATCTCGCCCAGCCTAATTAAAAAAAAAAAAGATAAAGTTCAAACCTCCATAAGTAACTGAAATAAAAACATAATTATTTAGAAACTCAAACAATGTGGACATGTATGAAGCCAGTAGCAGGAGTTCCCTGTGTCTCTTTCCAAAGCCAAACTGGGAAACCATATGTGAGGGTGCTAGGACTCGTCATGCTTAAGGTGGTGTTGCTGGTGGTTTCTGGGCCTCTCCCAGCAGTGGGGTATAATGGAAAGTCAAATCTGATCTTGAACCTGGACCTCAGTTTTGAGCCTCAGATTCAGGTAGACAGGCGCCTTACCAAGCAGTCCACTTGGATAACTTCCCAACACCTCGAACTCAACATCACCCAAGCTGACATCATCTATCTCCCCAAAGCATCTTTTTCACCTGTGTCTCCATTTCCGTGCATGGAATTACCCAGGAGAGGACCTTTCTTTTCCTTCAATTCAGCCAGTCACTGGGTCCTGTTCAAATCTTCCTGCCGGTCACCCCTCAATGTTGCTGTCTTCTCCTATTCCAAGTCTGCCTCTGCCTAAAGTCAGGTCACCCTCTCCTCTTGCCTGGACCATGCCCTAAGTGGTCTTATCATAAGTATTCTTGCTGTTCTCCTACCTAGTTACTTTGGTATCCTTGATCCCTAGTGGAGTCTCTGATGCATAGCAGGGTCTCAATTAATTTTGAATAAATGAATGAACAGTGGGCAGGGGGTGCTAGTGGCCTCTACCTGTAATAGCCAATATGGGAACTCGAGTGTTACCCTCCTAGGAACCAGGAAAATAGCCCAGGAAGGTGCTCTGTGGGCAAGTCCTTCAGTAGAACATCTAGAAGGGCAGAAAATGAAATCTACACTTTATTACTTGCCTATTAGTAAGAGAAACTGCCACGTAAAAGTTGCCTGCCATTTTTTATCCAGCTGGTATTAAGACACAAGTGGCTGAGCGCAGTGGCTCATGCCTGTAATCCCAGCACTTTGGGAGGCCAAGGCAGGAGGTTTACCTGAGGTCAGGAGTTCGAGACCAGCCTGGTCAACATGGTGAAGCCCCCATCTCCACTAAAAATACAAAAATTAGCCAGGTGGGGTGGCAGGTGCCTGTAATTCCAGCTACTCAGGAGGCTGGGGTGGGAGAATTGCTTAAACCTGGAAGGCAGAGGTTGCAGTAAGTGGAGATCAGAGGTGGAGGTTGCAGTGAGCTGAGATCATGCTATTACACTCCAGCCTGGGCGACAAGAGTGAACTCCATCTCAGGGAAGAAAAAAAAAGACACAAGTACTTCTTTTCTGTACAAATACTTTTTAAATTAATTAATTAATTTTTTGACATAGAGTCTTTCTATATTGCTCAGGTTGGTCTTGAACTACTGGCCTCAAGTGATCCTCCTGCCTCAGCCTCCTAAAGTGCTGGGATCACAAGTGTGAGCCACTGTGCCTGACCAACAAGTATTTCTTATGTTGTTTGGACCTAACTTTTTTTTTTTTTTATTTTTTTTTTTAAGACAGGGTCTCTCTCTGTTACGCAGGCTGGAATGCAGAGGTGCAATATTGACTCACCACAACCTCCACTTCCTGGGCTCAACCAATCCTCCCACCTCAGCCTCCTAAGTAGCTGGGACCACAGTTACATGTCACCACATCCCGCTAGGTTTTTGTATTTTTTTTAGAGACAGGGCTTCACCATGTTGCGTGGACTGGCCTTGAACTTCTGAGCTCAAGCCATCTGTCTGCCTTGGCCTCCCAAAGTGTTGGGATTGCAGATGTGAGCCACCATGCCCAGCCAGATCTAACCATTTATGAAATGGAAATATGGAGTAATTTTTCATGACATCCATAGGCCAAAAAATACTTAACAGCAGTTCGATCGTTAGTGTCATGGAAAAATTACTATGTCATTTGGACCTATTTATGAAACGAAACCGTTGGGTACTTTTGGCCTATGGTGTCAGGAAAAAATTACTGAGACACTCAAGACAAGTAAAGTACAGTGTTCGAAACCTGTGCCTCAGGGATGTGGTGGGCTTCAGATGTTAGTTTCTGCCAATTCAGCTCTCTCTATCATCAGTTTCTGGACTCTGTCTTCAGGGCTCTCCAGAGCCAGTTAAAGCAGACAGTGTCTTTGGTAGCAGGTTCCCGCACCATCCTGAAGATACTCATAGGTTTCCAGCAGGAGACCTTGGTTTTCCTCATATAGAGTCCTTCCTCCTCTATAGTATCTCCACTTTTCAAATGAGAAAGCAAACATAGAGCAATAAGAGAACATCCCTGAGGTCCCCCAGCCATTAAGCAATGGAGCTGACATCCAAACAAGGATGTCTGATACAGAGTGCTAGCTCTTACCACTGTGCTAGTTGGCCTCCCAAAAAAATCACTGGACTCATTGAAACCAGGCTAACACATGGGCTGACAGATGCCCCAAGGCTGCACCTCGCCTGGGCACATGGTCCAGATCCCACGATCCCGGCAAATGCCTTATTTACCAGTATCACCTGCCAAAGCCACAGACGACGAACTCTCCCTGGGAAAGGAAGACGTCAGTCTTTCTGCTCAATCTTGGTTCCGTCAGCCTCTCTGAGAGTCTGACTCTTGCGGCCTCACCACTAAGAGTGAGTTTCCCAGAGTGTGGGCAATTGCTTTTCTTTTCTTTTTATTTTTTCTTTTCCTTTGTTTGAGTCAGAGTTTCACTCGTCGCCCAGGCTGGAGGGCAATGGTGCAATCTTGACTCACTGCAACCTCTGCCTCCCAAGTTCAAGTGATTCTCTTGCCTCAGCATCCTGACCATGCCTGGCTAATTTTTGTATTTTTAGTAGAGACGGGGTTTTGCCACGTTGGCCAGGCTGGTCTCAAACTCCTGACCTCAAGTGATCGGCCTGCCTCAGCCTCTGGAAGTACTGGGATTACAGGCATGAGCTACTGCGCCTGGTAGGTTGTGGGCATTTTCTGATTAGAGACTTGGCTATCACATATGG
>CAUYLG010062880.1:0-18660 GCA_963573385.1 Cacajao melanocephalus | reverse complement strand
AAGTACTCAGAGATTTCATCATCACCAGGCCTGTTTTACAAGAGCTTCTGAAAGAAGCACTATACACAGAAAGGAACAACCAGTATCAGTCATCCCAAAAACTTACCAAAAGGTAAAGAGTATCACCATAATGAAGAATCCATATCAACTAAAGGACAAAACAGCCAGCTAGCATTAAATGACAGTATTAAATTCACATATATCAATATTAATCCTAAATTTAAATGGATTAAATGCTCCAATCAAAAGACACAAACAGGCAAACTGAATAAAAAGTCAAAACCCATCAGTATGTTGTATCCAGACATATCTCACATGCAAGGACACACAAAGACTCAAAACAAAGGGATGGAGGAAGATTCACCAATCATATGGAGAAAAAAAAAAAAAAAAAAAACAGGAGTTGTAATTTTCGTCTCTGACAAAATAGACTTTAATAGTAACAAAGACTAAAAGAAACAAAGAAGAACATTACATAATGGTAAAAGGATCAATGCAACAAGAGCTAATGATCCTAGTATATATGCACCGAATACAGGAACACCCAGATACATAAGATAAGTTCTTAATGACTTATAAAGAGACTTAGACTCCCACAAAATAATAGTGGGAGACTTTAACACTACATTGTTAACATTAGATAGATTAACAAGATAGAAAATTAACAAGGATATCTATGACTTGAACTCAGACCTGGAACAAGTAAACTTAATAAATATTTACAGAATTCTCCACCCCAAATGCACAAAACGTACATTTTTCTCAGTATCATATTACACCTATTTTAAAAGTGACCATATAATAATTGTAAGTAAATCACTTTTCAGCAATTGCATAGCATTTCAGAGATTTAAATGAAATATTGGTTGGCTGTTTGTTTGTTATTTTTTTCCCTTATTCCTTCCTGTCTCCGTTGTTAAGTGTAATTATTGGCATAAAAGAGATCTTTAATACCTATTTTTAGATTGTATTCTAGCCTGGGCAATAGAGCAAGTTTCTCTTTCTCTCTCCCTCTTTTTCTTCCTCTTTCTCTCTTTTATTCTTTTTTTTCTTTTTCTCTTTCTATCTTTCTTTTAAAAAAGAACTTTTCCCATATATTTTCCATTTCTTTTTACTTAACTTTCTAGGAGATTTTATTAACTTTATTTTCCAACTCTTCTTTTGCATTTAAAGATTTCTGTTATATTTTAATTTGGTGCATTTTATGTTTTGGTTGTTCTACATGTGTACTTGATATGTGTGATTATGTGTGGATAGATAGATATAATAAAACATATATAAACATGGATAAATACAGATATAGCTGTGATCTGGTTTTATGATTTCAATATCTTCCCTCACTTTTCTGACGATAGTAATTCAATATACATTTATGTCTTCTTCTACCTGAATATTCTCTATTTCTATAGAGATGGCTTCTATCCTTGATAATCTGCTCAAGACTGACCATAAGATGTCAAATCTGATGAGAAACTCTGAAAAAGTGACTTGGTTTTGTCTACTATGACAAGGGTATCCCTTAGTTCAGAGATGATGGAAAATAAATATTAAGTTTGTTAATATTACTTTTTTTGCTCAGAGAGTATCAGTTGTCTGGCTGCATAATCTGACTGGTTATTTTCATCCTACCCACTTTCACTCCTTTCTGGAGGTTCCAGTAAGGGTTTTTAGGTTCAATTCAAGTTTATTCTTGGTTTTTCCCATTGCAAGTCTACAATTCAGTTTTCTACAATTTGCTAAATCTCTTACCACTTATCTGTGTACAACCAACTTCCACAATTAAAGTGTTCTTCACTTCTGTTTTTCCCTATCTTTTTGTGTATACCTTTAAATAATTACTGTTCTCATGGATTTCAATAAATAGTAAATGTGGAAATTACTGTTAAATCTACCATTTTTATTCAAAAGTTGGCTTGAACTTTTTATCTACCTTCAAATGATTTTTTTGTTTTCTTGAACATTCCGGGTAAATTTTATCTGCACACAGTGAGACCATTTAATATAGATACTGTACTCCTTTTATTTCAATAAGTTTCTTAAATTGTATCTTTAAATATGTATTTTTTTTCAGTCACTCTAAGTATGTTTTTGGCTCTTCTTAGCCTACGCCTCCTATCAGTATGATCTCTCTCTCATCTGTCATTAACTTTTTATTTCTATTTCATTTTCTTTAGCTTTCCTAATTTCTACCCTTCTATCCCTTAATAATAGCTATCCACCTGTTATAGTTTATTTTTTAATTATTTCTTTATTTCTTAGTTCTTTGAACTGATATTTCATCTTACGATCACATCTCTGATATCCTATATTTCCGCCTTGTTGTTTATGAAGATAGAGGCAAATGCTTCATATGTTTTTAAAAATAGTTGCTTAATGTTTTTCTCAATTTCGTGACTTTTTTTTCTGGCGGGAAAAGGTAGTAGTAGTTTTTCATCTAATCTTTTTTTTTTTTTGAAACTTTGTGTCAGTGTTATACTATTTTTCTTTTGTAGATAAATGACTCATCTGTGAAAAAAAATACATTTTCCTGGACAAGCTATTCACCATAGATTTATTTTGGCAGGAACATTTGCCATAGTTTTTGGCTTGCTGTTTTCCACAAAGAAAAGATATTGATTTTCTCTGCTGCCTCAGATTAAACCAGGGTTTAAGTGTTTAATTCTTTCTATACCTCTGTCTTTTCTACTTCTCTGAAATAAAATGTTGCCATCAGGGTTTATTCTGCCTGCTCAGCTCACCTGAGTTCCTGAACTTAGAGTTGTAAATATAGAGTAAGCTTTAGGCCCTATATTTTCAGGCAGTGTATTTTCTTGGTGCTTTCTGAGATCTACTGCCCTTGAACCCCATGGGCACTGACATTGATCAATTTAGCCTCTTTTTTCCACCTGTTTCCAGATGATCCTGCCTAACCTCAGAAGCCTTTGGAAATTCTAAATGTATTTTAGTGACTAAAGGTATTTTGGTGACTATGTATTATCCCATCTCTTCATTTTTAAAGCAACAGTTAGCTGTATTTTATTTTTAGCACTCCCTAATGTTGTCTAAATAGCCTCATCGATGTTTAATTTACATTCCAAAAAATTCTCTTTTTATATGTATACATTTTACTGATATTTAGTAAATTTATACAGTTATACAACCATTACCACAATCTAGTTTTATAAACTTTCCATTGCTCCAAAAGTTACCTTGTGCCTGTTTGTAATCAACTCCTAAGTGGTTGTGGGTTTTTGTTGTTGTTGTTGTTGTTAAGATTTTAAAGTTTCTCATTTAAGACTGGGCATAGTGCTTCACACCTGTAATCCCAGGACCTTGGGAAACTGAGGTGGGAGGATCACTTGAGCCAAGGCATCTGAGACCAGCCTAAGCAACATAGTGAGACCCCATCTCTTAAAAAAAAAATAATTAAAAGTGAGCCAGGCATGGTGGCATGCATCTGTAGTCCTAGCTACTCAGGAGGCTGAGGTGGGAGAATTGCTTGAGCCCAGGAGCACTGCAGTGAGGAGAGATCAGGCCACTGCACTCCAGCCTGGGTGACAGAGTCATATCCCATCTTAAGAAAACAAGAAACAAACAAAAAGTTTCTCATTTACATAGCTATGATCATTTCAGAAATTAACTTTGCTATGTTTTCATTATTAATAATTCTAAGGAGGCCGATGAAAATTTAATGTGGTAGAAGAGTACATAATTGAACATACAACTACCTCTTTGCATTTATCCTTCTTCTGTCAGGTTTTTTATAGAAGATTTTCCTAGAGCCTCTCAGATAATCTTTCTCAGAGGGTAAGATCATGGGTGATACACTTGAAGCACTGAGGTTACTTGGGACACACTACTGTTCATTGCTGCTGTGATTTTGTTGTTGTGAAATGATTTTCCTTTGCAGTGTAATGTTCTGGACATTCCATGAAATCGACTGATAATTCTTTAAAGGAGAGGAAGCCAGTTTAAATTAGAAGTTCTGAATTATTTCAAGCAAATTAATATATTTTTTAAAATAAATTTTATGTTTTTTCTTAGAACAATTTTGCTACATTCAAAATGTATCATGATCTGTAACAAAACTGAAAATCGTGAGCATTCTATTTTTAATTTTATTTTCATCACTCTCAGTAGATACTTGGTTGAATAACTGTTTGCATGAACTGTAGTTTTCTGAAATCTCCCTAACAATTTGTTTTTCTCATAGTAAGGCACCTAAATGGCATGTTAGATGCATTGAAATACTGAGAATATGTGGCCCAATTTATAATTGTTCCCATGCGTTTCCAGGAATGAACAAAGATGAATTAAGTAAACTAAAAGGTGTGTATCTCATTCTCTGAAGACTCCGAGCTAAAAAGAACAATCTCAAAAGGAGATTGGCATATCCTTATACTGCTATTTACACAGAGCTGTCATTTATTGAGTGCTTTCTATTTGCCAGACACAATGCTAAACACTTTAGTTTTTTTTTTAATCAAATAGTGCTTCAATATCCATTTAAATATTTCACATTTTCCCATTTTACAGAAAAGGAGACTGAGATTTAGACTGCAGGAAGAGGCTTAGAAATGGTGAAGCGAGTATTCAAATCCATACCCTGAATCTATAGCCAAGATTTTAAACATTCTTCTTTCTATCCTTTATAAATTGGACATCTCTATATGTAAAAGTTGAAAATTTGGATATGTTCTATGATTCTTACTGACTATTAACATAAATTCAGGACACTTTCATCATTACTACCTGGAGTATGTATGAATGCGCTACTTTTAAAGATTGTTCCCACCACTGTCTTTTCTCACTTATGATATTTATGCAAAGGAATATGTTTGCAAGATAAGCACCAGATAGACATATTGGGCAGAAATGATGATGTAAGTTACTTAGACATTCTAATACTAAGATATTATTTATTTTATAACATAATGCCATTTTTATCAAATTGTGCAGGATATATCACTTCAATATCACTAAAGGAGCTGGACAAGCTTGCAATTTAACAGCTCACTCCTGAGCAATTTTTAAAATTTATTCTAGCATTTCACCTTTTCTTAGCAATATAAAGCATGCCCTAAGAAAGAATAGTTTCAGAGAATCAATACTTTTTAGAGATGGTATAATTAGTACTCTATTATGATCAGATTTGTTTTACCTTCCTATATAGAAAGAAAAAAATCAACGGGAAATTAGATAATGCAAAATATTGAAGCAATTTTAGGTAGAAAATACTAGTACTATGCAAAGGGAAATATATAGCCCACTGCAAATTATGGATCATTTGATTTAACTTTGATCAGATTTTTATATAAAAGTTGTCATGTGTTTTCCAAAAAAAAAATTGGATGCAACCAGACTACTGCATCTTAAATCAAGTCCAAAATCTTTCTCAAAGTATCTAATGTTACACTCTTCAAAGTCAAATCGTGCTTATTTATTAATAAAAATGTGTCTAAGTATAGAAAATGGATCAGGAGAAATACCAGGGGTTAAGAATCTACCGTGGTTATTAGTCATCTCCCTTTTAAGTCACCTTCTCTGGGAAAATCTTTCTGATTTCTTCTCCTTCTTCTTCTTATCTTCTTCTTCTTCCTCTTCCTCTGCTTCTTCTCCTTCTCCTCCTTTCCCTTCCCCTTCTCCTTCTCCCTTCTTCCTTCTTTCCTTTCCTCTTCCTTTCTTCCTTCCTTCTTCGTTCCTTCTTCATTTCTTCTTCTTCTTCTTTTTCTTCTCTCTTTCTCTCTCTCCAGGCCCACATATCTACACACATTTATGAACATACACATCAAAAAAGCATATCTAATTCGATGTGCATATATATGCATACTTTAAAAATAAAGTTCTTCAATTGGAGTATAGCAGAAAAATATATTTTAAGCAGCAGTTCAGTGAGTGTTCACAAATTAAATGCCCACACATGACCACCATCTGGATAAATAAAAGAAAATTATCGGCACTCCAGAAGCTTCCCTCTTCTTGATTCTTGAACATTATTCCAACAGCAAACAGTATAGGTTAGCTTCACCTGTTTCTGAATTTCACATAAATGGGATCATACAAAATGTATTATTTTGTTATATGGCTTCTTTCATTTGTTCATGAGGGTCATTCATGTTGTTGCAAGTAATATTTCAAGTATTTAATTGATGTATTGTTTTTCATTACATGACTATACTACATTTATCTATTCTGTTCTTGATGTAAAGTTAGGTTATTTTCAGTTTTGGAATATAAATAATGTAGCTATGAAAATTCTTCTATATATATTTAGGGGTGTGTGTGTGTGTGTGTGTGTGTGTGTGTGTGTGTGTATGTGTATTCTGTTGGGCATATGTCTAAGAGAGAATTACTGAGTCATAGGGAATATGTATGTTCATTTTAGTTGATATGGGTTTTCCCAGTGACAGAACCAAGTTACATTCTCACTAGCAGTGTATGAGAGTTCCAAATCTTCCACTGCCTTGACAATGCATGGTATTATCTGTTTAGTTTTAGACATTTTGTGGATCCATCATATTATCCCATTGTAATTTTAAGTTGCTTTATCTTGATGATGAATAAAGCAGAGAATGTTTTTATATGTCTATCGAGTATTTGCATACCCTTTTGTGAATTATGCATTCAAGTTTTCTTTCTCATTTTTCTGCTAGGTTTGTCCTTCCTTTTATCCTTATTTGTACAAGTTTATTATATATTATGGGAATTAGTTATTTTCATAAAATCTATTAAAATTTTCTTCTTCTTGCTCTGTAATTGACCTTTTTATTTTCTTAATGATGTTTTTGAGGAACAAAGTTAATTTTAACATAAGGCAATATATTAGTCTGTTTTTATGGTTAGTGTCTTATGCCCTATTTACAAAATTTTCACCTACCCAAAAGTCATGCGGATATTTTCATGTAAGTTTTAGATACTTTTAAAAGCCTTTTTCTAAAATAAACTTTCATATTTACATCTATAGGTCATCCATTGTAGGATGTAGGGGGTCAGTTTTTACTTTTCTCCCTCGTATGAATATCCAACTGACCTGGCACTTATTACTTAAAAGAACACCATTTCTCCAAACTGTAAGCTCTATTTTATATTTCTATTACTTTGCTAAATTTTTTCAAGTCTCTTCTTCCTATGGTTTTCATAAATCCCTTTTCATGCTTCTTGCAGTATGTCTATCAATGATTTTATTTTTTCTCCCATTTTCCTTAGCTCTGCCGGTATACTGTTTATCTTCTTTAAGCTTTTTTGTCTATTAATTGAATTATTTTTTTGAAGAGGCTGTTTTTTATAATTTGTGTACAATTTTTACCTGCTTCTGAAGAGTACTGTTTGCAATATTTCTTTCTCCTTATTCATTAGACTATTTGCAGACATCTAATGCCGCTGCTAGCCTTTTTTCTCCTTTTCCACCTATTTTTCCTCATCCTACCTTTTTTTCTTCTTTTTCTTATTCATAATAACTTGAGTGGATATAATAAAGGTTTTTTTAATTGACTGGCAGAGAAGGAAGAATCAGCTGGTGGTTTGAATTTTGTCCTCATAACTACATTTTTTTTTTCAAATTTTTGTTTCTGCCTGAACTAGTGAATTTGCTCCAGACTACCAGAAAGCCTTTTTGTTTTTAAGGATGCAAAGCATTTCTATTTTGGATATGATACTTTACATCAGGAGTGTAGATCAGTGTAGTTTCCGTTCCACCTTATCTTACCAAGAACTTACTCGATAAAAATGGTATGTTTGGATGCTACATAAAATTTAAGACTCCTCTGGCAAATAACCTCATATTGTCATTCCAAACAACAGGTCATTGGTTTTCCTCCTTAGGGTGAATCGCTTATTTTGGAAGACTCATGCAGTATCCATTCTGTGTCTCTCCTTCTCTGCAATCTGTTATGGGTTACGGACATAGTCAATTCTTGTTTTATTCATAGCTGGAGGTTTGTTTGCAATATTTGAGCCTATGAACCTGACATTTATGCTCTCACTCATATATGGAAATCAAAAAGTTGACTGTATAGAACTAGAGAGTAGAATGTTGGTTACCAGGGGCTGATTGACTTGGGGACAGGGGTTGGGGAAATTTTGTCAAATGATACCACATTTCAGTTAGATTGGAGGAATAAATTCAAGCAATCTAGTGAGACATGATGACTATAGTTAATAACAATATATTGTATTCTTTAAAATGCTAAAAAATGATGAATGTTCTTACCACAATAATAACTATGTAAGGTAATGAATATATCAACTGGCTAGATTTAATCATCCCACTATACATATATATACATATATATACATATATATATATACACACACACACACATACACACAAACGTATAGTGGGATGATTAAAGTATATATATATATATATATAGGCACATGATTGAAGTATACGTATATATACACACACATATATACGTATACTTCATGTGGTACGTGACAAGTATATTTTTCATCTACCAATTACAAATAATAAAACTATTTTAATTTTTTTAAAAAATAAATATTACAAACCATTTTTACTATGAAATACAATATCAAAAGTTTATTAAATATTTTTATTTGGATGCTTTAGTTTATTGCTGGTTTTCTTTTAAAATTAATCCTGTTTTCTCTTTTTTTTTTTTTTTACTTTTCAGATGCAACAACTGTTCCATGAGAATTATGAACACAATCGGAAAGGTTATATCCAAGACCTTCACAATAGCAAAATCCATGCAGCCATAACACTTCATCCCAACAAAAAGCCTGCGTACCAATACAGGCTGCATAATTACATGCTCAGCCGCAAAATTTCTGAACTTCGCTACCGCACCATCCAGCTCCACAGGGAGAGTGCCCTGATGAGCAGGCTCAGTAACACAGAAGTGAGCAAAGAGGACCAGCAGCTAGGAGTAATACCTTCCTTCAACCACTTCCAGCCTCGGGAGAGAAATGAAGTGATAGAATGGGAGTTCCTGACAGGGAAGCTCCTTTACTCAGCAGCTGAGAACCAGCCCCCTCGACAGAGCATCAGTAGCATTTTAAGAACAGCACTGGATGACACCATCCTACAGGTGATGGAGATGATCAATGAGAATGCCAAGAGCAGAGGACGGCTCATTGACTTCAAGGAAATTCAGTATGGCTACCGCAGAGTTAACCCCATGCACGGGGTAGAGTACATTTTGGATTTACTCCTTTTATACAAAAGACACAAGGGAAGGAAACTGACTGTGCCAGTGAGACGTCATGCCTATCTTCAGCAGTTGTTCAGCAAGCCTTTCTTCAGAGAAACTGAAGAGCTAGATGTCAACAGTCTTGTGGAGAGTATTAACAGTGAAACTCAGTCATTCTCCTTTATATCTAATTCTTTAAAGATATTATCTTCTTTTCAAGGTGCCAAAGAAATGGGAGGGCACAATGAAAAGAAAATACACATTCTCGTCCCTCTCATTGGAAGGTATGACATTTTCTTGAGATTCATGGAGAACTTTGAAAACATGTGTCTTATCCCAAAGCAGAATGTAAAGTTAGTCATTATCCTTTTCAGTAGGGATTCTGGCCAAGATTCCAGCGAGCATATTGAGCTGATAAAAGGATACCAGAACAAGTATCCCAAAGCAGAAATGACCCTGATCCCAATGAAGGGAGAGTTTTCCAGAGGTCTTGGTCTTGAAATGGCTTCTGCCCAGTTTGACAATGACACTTTGCTGCTATTTTGTGATGTTGACTTGATCTTCAGAGGAGACTTTCTCCAACGATGTAGAGACAATACAATTCAGGGACAACAGGTATA
Organism: Cacajao melanocephalus; assembly: GCA_963573385.1. Lineage (NCBI taxonomy): Eukaryota > Metazoa > Chordata > Mammalia > Primates > Pitheciidae > Cacajao > Cacajao melanocephalus. The sequence continues at coordinate 8,906 of CAUYLG010062880.1, read as the reverse complement.
CTATCCCATCATCTTTAGCCAGTATGACCCAAAGGTAGCAAATGGGGGAAATCCTCTCACTGATGATTACTTTGTATTCTCAAAAAAGACTGGATTTTGGAGAGACTATGGATATGGAATCACCTGTATTTACAAAAGTGATCTTCTGGGTGCAGGTGGATTTGATACCTCAATACAAGGCTGGGGACTAGAAGATGTAGATCTCTACAATAAAGTCATTCTATCTGGCTTAAGGCCCTTCAGAAGTCAAGAAGTAGGAGTGGTGCATATTTTCCATCCAGTTCATTGTGACCCTAACTTGGACCCTAAGCAGTATAAGATGTGCTTAGGATCCAAGGCAAGTACTTTTGCCTCAACCATGCAACTGGCTGAACTCTGGTTAGAAAAACATTTGGGTGTCAGGTACAATCGAACTCTCTCCTGACAGTGCAGGCAACGCATTTTGCCTTTTTAAAGGGGAGTTTACCTCATTGTCGGTTGTTATTATTTTTATTTTATTATTGTTATTTTTATTATTGTTGTTGTTGTAATTTTATTTTGTTGTCCTGGTCTTAAACTACTCTTGGTTGTCTTCCAAAGGGTGTTTGTTGACCTCAAGCAAGAAGAGGCTGCAGTTCACTGATATGTTTCAGATTTCTACTGAAGTCAATATATGTTATTACTTTTATATATCTTTATTTGAGATTGAGTTAAATCATGGCAATCAATCAAATGACTTTTGAAGCTCATTCATCACAAGAGACAGCTTAGAAGAATGTTCTCTTGGGGCTTAAAGATGCAATATAGACTTTTATTTGGTTTCTCAAATTCAATGTGATACAAATATTTACTGGTGAAAGGTACCACAAAAGTGCTTTATGCTTCCTATGGGGAAGGGACTCTGTAACATAAACTTGAGTTTTGTAATTTATACAAGGACTTAAATATATAGACAATAATTTTCTTCATCTTTAGAATTTTTAAAGTAAATGAACACCTATGATTGTATGTTTATTTTTTAAAAAAAGTTTTAAAAATTGAGGAGTTTTGTTCTACAAGCAACCGGTACTGGCTACCCTGGTCTTATGACAATTATGAGCTCCTCACAACTGTCTGCTATAAATGCGAATGAACTTTATTTTCTCAAGGAAATATGATTTAATTAAATATTCATGTACATTTTAGAAGCTTTATGAAACAATGTCCTTCATTTGCTGGCAAGAAGATAAAATATGACAGAACCTGTTTATTTATAATAAAATACAGGTATAGCAGTATTCTTTTTCAAAAACACTGAAAAGGTTTTGCTGTTTCCTTTTAGTCATACTTGATGTTTCTGTTCATATTTACCAAAACATGCTTGCTGAGCAGGCTTGAAAAGTTAACAAGGGATTATGGTATGTTGTTTGTATTATTATACTGGAAACCCTAGCCTTCATAAGTGATTAAAATGAGCAGTTTCTTTGCTCAATAATTTACAATCTGGGAGAAGCATCCTTCCTCAATCTCTTCAGCTTTGGGATCAAGCTGATCCAAGAACAGTTCAAAAATTGCCTTTAATATTGGTTGGAAGGTATCTCAAAAGTCTCTGAAGAAAATATGAATATAACATCAATTTTACAATTATTAAAAACACTTCAGGAAATCTCATTTAATTTCACATATCATTCTTTCTTTGACCTGTATCAGTGGTGTCCAGTCTATAGAAAAGTGTAATTGAGGTAAAGAAATGTTAAGAGAAAATGAACATCCACGCAAAGGAGTGTCATTAAGGCATATTTTTAAAATCTTATTTCATAAATAGGTAATACATTTGCATGTTTCCAAAATCAAACAAAATTTTTAAATGCCTAAAGCTGTTGGCCACACTCCTCATCTAACCATATCTGTCTCCTGACCACACATAACCACTGTTTGGGCTTTATGAGTGTTGTGTATGTGACTTTCCAGAGTTTCTGAAGCACAGATTTTATTTTTTTACCCTCTATACACAAAATGTAGTATATTATACATATTGTTCTGCACTTTGATGTTCTGTTTCTACGTAATGGAGAAATAATTTGCATCAAAATTGGTTTGAAAGTGATTGTTGTAAATTGTTGCCATTATTTTGAACTGAATGCCATGAGGCCACGTATTATTTGCCTTGGTGATGAGTTCCTTACATGTTGACAACCCATTTTACTAAGACATTTTGGGAGCCTTAACAAATAGCATTGCTTAATATTAAGACAAACAGGATGGCAGTCTCCTCAACTATAACTTATAATCTCAATAATGTCAAGTTCATTAGAAAAGAATTAATCGCATTTTTAGATGTTAAAATGCTCATATTGACAGGGCCAACAATTCAAATTGATCTCTGCCCTAATATTGTCTCTGGCTTTCACAAACCCTCACTTTAATTGCGTATTTTCCTATATTACAAGATTTAACTCTCTTGCAGGCTTTATTTTCCTGAACAGTAAATATATTAACATTCAGTAAACATAGTCATTTGGGAAGCTCTATTACCAAATATTAAGTATTAATTATTTTGTTAATGAAGAAAAGAAATCAAAGACTGATCTGCAACTCAGACAAATGAAATATGAGGGAGTTTTGCAGAGGTAATAAATGTAAAGCCCTAGTTTAAAACATTCCAAGACTTAGAGCGTTAGGAAGCAGCTGCCAGGGGATCAAATGGCATTCTGTATTATATGATGAAACCATGCTGATGAAACAAGGGAATGCAGAGACTTTGTTTGAACTTAATTACACATGTACACACTATACTGTTAGTATAGGTGCATTTAAAATCTATTACATAATTTTGCATTCAGCCTTCATATAATCTTTTTCAGGCAATGCAGTATTATGTGACTCAAAATACAGGGAGAATGATGTTAGTAAAATTGAGTGTTTTTCTATCCATGTGGTATCAACTACCTAAAGCCTCTAAGTTTGAAGGGCAACACACTATACGAATGCAACCAAAAAAAGCACAATATATGGAGGTGCAGTAGTCCATACATTGTGGTGTTACCTTATCTGGATGGCTGTAGATGTTCGGTTTCAATGTCACCCCAAGAATAATTTCATCAGCCTTCCATGTCATCTTATTCATCATCTGCAGTCCACTCAGCACCGCACTATGCATTTTATTTTTAAGTTTAATTCTCAGAACAGCTCTCAGAATATCGATATTACTTTCTTCATTAAACAGATATGGAAGCTGAAGCCACACATGGTTAAGTAACTTGTCCCAGATTCATACAGTTGGCATGCCGTAGAGTTAAGATTTAATCAAAAGCCTGTATGAATCTGAAGTGCCTGTTTTTTCACTCTACCGCATGGCTTCTCAGTTGCTGGAGGGATATACAAAACAGTGGGGGAACAAAGGGATTCTTGAAACCATGCACATGTGAGATCCACTATTCAGCTTGCTCCTGCTGAATGCTTTTTCTGTACAGAGCTAAATTTGCATGTTTGCTCAGTTAAAGCCTCTTCAGGCTTTAATCTTAGGTGTCTACCACTTTGCTAGATCTTTCTGTGTACCATTGTGTCAGGGAAGGGTAAGGTTTTTCTGTCTACCTGCTCAAACATCACTGAACTTCAGCCGGGAAAAAACTGTCCGGAATTTCTGATGCCAACAATATTCCTTCTATATCATCTCAGCACCTGAGTGTCGAAACTATCCACACTGATGAACACCACCAAATAATTGCTTGACTGTTTCTGTCACTTTACCCACACGGACTTGGTATAAGCAATGTTGTCAATGCTGAAATAGTTATGAATATAGGAGTTGAGTCCATTATGCCTAGTTAATAGATAGGAAACTACAGGAAGAAAACACCCAAATGTGTAGACTGAGAATAAATATTCCTTGGAAAGGTAAGTTATGAAGTTGCTCAGTTTTTAGCATATGAAACCTGGAGGCCATCTCTAAATAGCAGCCCCATGGCTGGGCCTCTCTCATTTCATTTTCAGAGGAGCCTTGGAAAGTTCTTTCTTCTAGAAGTAAGGCTCACTAGATGAGGTTCCCTCCTAATGGTTTCAGATTGTTCAGGTGACAGGCTGACTTCCTTGTCCTGGGGCCTATATTCTTTTTTTTTTTTTTTTTTTTTTGAGACAGAGTTTGCTCCATCGCCAGGCGCCAGGCTGGAGTGCAGTGGCGCAATCTCGGCTCACTGCAATCTCCGCCTCCTGGGTTCAAGCAATTTTCCTGCCTCAGCCTCCCGAGTAGCTGGGACTACAGGTGCACGCCACCATGCCCAGCTAATTTTTATATTTTTTTAGTAGAGACGGGGTTTCACCATGTTGGCTAGGATGGTCTCAATCTCTTGACCTCATGATCTGCCTGCCTTGGCCTCCCAAAGTGCTGAGATGATTACAGGCCCTGGGGCCTATATTCTACGGTAGACCTAGATCTAGAAAGAGATTGCTGTCTCTCTTCCTTTTCTCTTCATACACAACAGAAAATATGCCTATGCAGATAAAATATAAATAATCAACAAAATATTTGTAGCTTCATATTGACCTTGATAAGATTTATTTGGGGAAATAAAGGTTTCAACAAATTTTACATTATATGGCCGAGCTACCTTTATTATCTTGCCACCTCCTCCTTTCTAAGTCACTGCACCTGTGGCCCTGCAACTTACAGGAACCTCATGTGCCTTATCCTAGCAATGTCTATCATGATTACAGGTAATCTGAAGAATTGTCCACTTAATCTGTCATTTATGCTTTATTATTGATGGCACATCTCTTCAGGATGTAGCCTACGATTGTGGATATTACAGAGTGAATGGGAAAAATGGTGTCCTTAGGGACAATAAAAGAATTTGTTATCAGTTCTTAGTGCTGCTGACTTTTCTACCTTCCCCATCCATACTCTTATTAGCATTTAATTCCTGCTGAACAAGTGTTGGAGTATTCTACCTGTGCTGAGGCCAGGAGCCTCCTAGACCTTTATTTTCAACCAGTGGAAATAGTGGTGCCAGATTGGTGCCAGTGTTGTTCTGCCTCTGTCTGCCCCACAGCCTCTTTCATATGCTGGCTATGCTGCCAAGCTTGTCGCGACAGATGGCTGGAATGATTTGAGGAACCGGCAATGATTCATGTTCCCAGGTGGTTATACAGTCAGCATCTGCATCAAGCAATAAACTACTTGGCACTGGCACGAAGTACCAGGATATTCTATTGTCGTCAACTTCAATTTGACACCCAGTTGTCCATTTCCCTCTTCCTTTCTGATCTCAAAAGCTGCCAAGGTCTAAGACATATGTGGAATTCTACTCCATGCAGGATTTTATTTCAATCAAATTCAATCAATAGGTATTATATTCACAGGTTGGTGTCAATGCTGAGATTCTTCAGTTTTGTTATCCATTATGCCTGAGTATAGATTTTTGCTATTCCTTTACTATCCAAACCCCATCTTTATAGGTTCATTTCTAGAGGATTTGGTAAACATCAGATTAGAACAATAAAATTGTATATAAAATGGTCCTATTATAAAACGACTTCCAACAGACAAAAACTAACACAGCAGCAACAACAACAACAAATAAACCACAATACTTGCTCATATCTGTAATGCTAACTGATTAGCAAATATTTATTGGGAACTTGATTGGGAACAATACTCTCAGGTGGAAACTCCAAACCTGTGAAAACATGCATCACATGGAAGCAAATCTCTCAGAACTATTAGGCCTCCTTCCTTAGGGCTGTTCTTTATCTCTTTCTCAGTTCTTCCACAGTCACTATCCCTTAGAATCCCACAAACACATTTTCTTATTTTGTCCAAGTGGGGATAAATGTGTGTATATACCAAATGGAATCTAAGACCTATAGCCGAATTGCAAATACAGATGTGAATCTACCTCAGTTGTTGCGTTTTGATTCTTGCAACAAAGTTTCAAATTGACATTGGTCAAAAATAACTCAGGACCAAAGGTTCATGTAAAAATGAAAAATACTTCCAACTGTAGGGTTTGCCACTACCCCAATCAAAGGTTCATATAAAAATGAAAATAAATATGTCCAACCATAGGGTTTGCCACCACCCCCAATAATTTTTAATATCAAATCTATTAAATGCTCTGTCACCAAAGTGACTCTCAAGTTCTTTTCCCTTTCCCTTCCATACCCACAAAAGTGGATCCAACACCTACTTCTAAAAGAAGTATCTTTAATAAATAGTAAATAACAAAATGTTAAAGACATGGTACTAAGAAAATGCATTATTTTCTTTTTTTTAACTTGACTCCTAGTTTTCACACCATTTTAACATGTTGACCTACTTTAAAAATATTTTTTCCTTTTTTTTCCTGCCATTAAGAACTTCCCTGTCTCTCTAACTTAGAAACTAGATGATACAAACTTTGTGCAGTTTAGACTGCAAGTTTTTTTTTTTTTTTAATTTTACTTTAAGTTCTAGGGTACATGTGCAGGCTTGCAGGATCGTTACATAGGTATACACACGCCATGGTGGTTTGCTGCCTCCATCCCCCCTTACCTACATTAGGTATTTCTCCTAATGTTATCCCTCCCTAGTCTTGCCACCCCCTGCTATCCCTCCCCTAGTCCCCCACCCCCCAACAGAACCCAGTGGGTGATGTTCCCCTCCCTGTGTCCATGTGTTCTCATTGTTCAACACCCACTTATGAGTGAGCACATGCAGTGTTTGGTTTTCTGTTCTTGTGTCAGTTTGCTGAAAATGATGGTTTCCAGCTTCATCCATGTCACACTTACTCTAAAACTGACCACATAATTGGAAGTAAATCACTTCTCAGCAAATGCAAAAGAACAGAAATCATAACAACCAGTCTCTCAGACCACAGTGCAATCAAATTAGAACTCAGGATTAAGAAACTCACTAAAACTGCACAACTGAACAACCTGCTCCTGAATGACTACTGGATAAGTAATGAAATGAAGGCAGAAATAAAGATGTACAACTGAACAACCTGCTCCTGAATGACTACTGGATAAATAATGAAATGAAGGCAGAAATAAAAATGTTCTTTGAAACCAATGAGAACAAAGACACAAAATATTAGAATCTCTGGGACACATTTAAGGCAGTGTCCAGAGGGAAATTTATAGCACTAAATGCCCATATGATAAGTGAGGAAAGATCTAACATCAACACCCTATTGTCAAAATTAAAAGAGCTAGAGGAGCTAGATCAAACAAATTCAAAAGCCAGCAGAAGACAAGAAATAACTAAGATCAGAGCAGAACTGAAGGAGATAGAGACACAAAAATTGCTTCAAAAAATTAATAAATCCAGGAGCTGGTTTTTTGAAAAGATCAACAAAATAGACCACTAGCCAGACTAATAAAAAAGAAAACAGATAAGAATCAAATAGATGCAATAAAAAATGATAAAGGGGATATCACCACCAGTTCCACAGAAATACAAACTACCATTAGAGATTACTACAAACAACTCAATGCACATAAACCAGTAAATCTAGAAGAAATGGATAAATTCCTGGACATTTACACTCTCCCAAGACTAAACCAGGAAGAAGTTGGACCCCTGAATAGACGAATAACCAGGTCTGAAATAGAGGCAGCAATTAATAGCCTACCAACCAAAAAATGCCCAGGTCCAGAAGGGTTCACAGCCAAATTCTACCAGATGTACAAAGAGAAGCTGGTACTATTCCTTCTGAAATTATTCCAAACAATTAAAGAAAAGGGAATCCTCCCTAACTCATTTTATGAGAACAACATCATCCCGATACCAAAACCTGGCAGAGATACAACTAAAAAAGAAAATTGCGGAGAGATCCAAGATGGCCGATTAACAACAGCTGAGGATTTTAGCTCCCAGGGAAAGCACAGAGAGCGAGTGGATGCCGCAATTTCAGACTAATTTCTGTGGAACACAAACTGGGAAATTCCCGGCGGAGGAGCCACAAGGGTCGCCAGCGCAACTCTTTTGGCCGGCACAGCTGTTTTGCCTGTGCCCCGGCACGGCGCAGCGCTTCTCAGTGCGGAGTATACACGACTAGATGCCCTTTGAGTCGGGCCCAGCTGGTCCCATCCCCACAAGGAGAACAGCAATTGGAAGCCCTGAGGACTGAGAGTTTTACAGTAAGCACAGCTGAACCCGGGAAAGGCCAAGCTCTGTGGGGAAAGGGCGTCCACCGAAGGAAAACTAAGAAACAGAAAAAACTTCATCACCAACAAGCCGGACGCCCACTCAGACCCAATCTGAAAGTCAGCACTTACAAAGACGACAGGTGGATAAATCCACAAAAATGGGAAGAAACCAGGGCAAAAAGGCTGAGAACACCCGAAATCAGAATGCCTCTCCTCCTACAGGGGATCACAGCTCCTCATCAGCAAGAGAACAAAGCCTGACAGAGAATGAGTGTGATGAACTGAGAGAATCAGGCTTCAGAAGGTGGATAATAAGAAACTTCTGTGAGCTAAAGGAACATGTACTAACCCAATGCAAAGAAACTAAGAACCTTGAAAGAAGATTTAACGAAATGCTAACGAGAGTGGACAACTTGGAGAGGAATATAAATGAATTGATGGAGCTGAAAAACACAACACGTGAACTTCGCGAAGCATGCACAAGTTTCAGCAGCCGAATTGACCAAGCAGAAGAAAGGATATCAGAGGTCGAAGATGAACTCAATGAAATAAAACGAGAAGGCAAGATTAGAGAAAAAAGGGTAAAAAGGAATGAATGAAGTCTCCAAGAAATATGGGACTATATGAAAAGACCTAATCTACGTTTGATAGGTGTACCTGAATGTGACAAAGAGAATGAATCCAAGCTGGAAAATACTCTTCAAGATATTATCCAGGAAAACTTCCCCAACCTAGCAAGGCAGACCAATATTCAAGTCCAGGAAATACAGAGAACACCACAAAGATATTCCTCAAGAAGAGCAACCCCAAGGCACATCATC
>CAUYLG010062879.1:0-39339 GCA_963573385.1 Cacajao melanocephalus | reverse complement strand
TCAAGAAGAAATAGATTATTTGAAAGGTTATATTTATTAAAGAAATTGAATTTATAGTTAAAAATTCTCCTATAGTGAACAGTGCTGCAATACACATACCTATGCATGTGTCTTTATAGTAGAGTGATTTATAATCCTTTGAGTGTGTACCCAGTAATGGGATTGCTGGGTCAAATGAAAACCAGATACCATATGTTGTCACTCATAGGTGACAGTTGAACAATGAGAACACATAGACACAAGGAGGGGGATATCACACACCAGGGCCTGTCAGAGGGTGGGGAGTAGGGGGAGGGATAGCATTAGGAAAAATACCAAATGTAGATGAAGGGTTGATGGGTGCAGCAGACCACCATGGCACATGTATACTTGTGTAACAAACCTTCATGTTTTGCACATGTACCCCAGAATTTAAAATATAAAAATAAATAAAAATAAAAATCCATAAATAATTGATTTACTTATTATATGACTATTCAGATAAATTCTACTTGGTCATGGATATTATAAAACTTTTTATATACTATGGGATTTGATTTACCGATATTTTTATGCCTTTTTGGGTCAATGTTTCTGAAGGATATTTGTATGGTGTGTTCTTCTTATCTTGAAATGTCAGTATCATATTTTTGTATTTGGGTAATTCTCCCTTCCCATAGTAAGTTGTTGAGATTCTCATTCTCTTCTGTTTTCTGAAAGTATGTATGTATATTAGAGTGCTAATATTTATGAATGAAACTTTTGATAGAATTCCTCCAGGAACATAATCTGTGCCAGAAGATTAATTTCTGGGAACATTTTTTAGTAGAAATTTAGTTTTTTATTATAAAGAATGTTATTTACATTTTCCATCTTTTTTCTGTATTGGTAAGACAAGTTATTTTAGAATTTATTTCCATTTAATCTAAGTTGTCATTTTTTTGCATATAGTTAATGTTGTAATGAACTATATAGTATTATGGATTTCCTTTTTCTCTTTATTTTCCTAATCGATACTGCTTTGGATTGATTTATCAAGTGCATTAATCTTTTTGAAGAATAAAATTTGGGCTTTTTTAACTTTCTGAAATGTTTATCTAAATATGATTGCTATTTTATTCTTATTGTTTATTTTACTTTCTGTGGGTTTAATGTGCTCTTCTGTCACAGTGTATTAGTTTGGAAGCTTAGACAAATTATTTTATGCAGCTTGTATTTCTAATATAGGTATTTAAAGCCATACATTTTCTTCAAAACACTCATTGTCTGTATCTCACATATTTTGATATGTTGTGGCTTTATTAATATTGTTTGAAATATTCTACAAATTTTTAATTTAATTTTTTGTGACATAAGTTATTTAGAAATGTTATGCTTTATTTTCAAACATTTGGTAATTTTGTAGGTATATACTTTTTGATTTCTAATTTAATGCAATTTTAGTGAGAAAACTTGTTTAGTATATTTTCAGTCCTTGATATTTATTATGTGTGTTTATTGGACAAGAATTTGTGTTTTAACTTGAACACTTGGTAAATATTCCTGCTGCACTCAAAATAACATATATTCTTGAGTCATTAGGTGTGTTTAATGATATCAAATATTAAATTGTGCTAATCATATTGTCCAAATATTTAACTTTCTTAGTGATTTTCTGCTTATCATTCTATCAATGACTAAGAAAGGAGTGTTCAAACATTAGCAGGGTTTATATGGGATTTATATGCTATTCTTTCAATGTTTATGCGTGTTAAAAATTTTTGTAAAAAAATATTTGAATAAAAAGAAATATCTCACTTCCTAAAATGCCTAATTCTGTTAATTTATAAGGTTATTGATTTCCACACTTCTTAAAGTAGCTCTTTTTAATCATTAAGAATATATTTCATAAATATTCACTATTTTTATCATAGGTTCAAAGACACAAAATAAATACATTTAATTTAAGGCAAAAGTCACATCCTTTTTGTTTATTTATAAAGATTGATTTCTAGAGATGAAAGTCTAAGTGTAAAAGTAAGTTTGTTACTTTCCTAAACCCTTTCTTTTCCTCACTCTGTTGTTTCTTTTCTGGGAAAAATTGCAGACTAACATAAAAACAGTCTGATACCTGTTAGGGAGAACACTGTCAAAGTGAAAATAATTTTTTCATTTTTTCTTAGAAGATAATCAATAGCATAGGAGAATCATATATTTATAGTTCTATAGAAAAAATAAATTTCAGATATAAATCTCTAAACACTAAAAATAAAAATATTATATTCCCCAAATGAGGCACAATTATTACCAAATTTAAAATTAAAAATTAAACAATATTAAACATCCCAATGATTTTGTGAATATTGAATTATTTTGGTGTTGAAAATCATATGGCCATATATTTTTACATATTTGATTATATATTTTCATATACACATTAATAAATGTAAGTATACATAGGCATTTAGTTTTTATAGAAAAATCCATATTCTCTATTTATATTATTAGTAATGATAAAATAGAAAGTAGACTCTCTGGTATAGTAGTCTAGTAAGAAAGAAAATGAAAAAGGAACATAGATTCTGCTGAATAACTTTTATACTGTCACAAATGAAAATCACATAATTATAAAAATGTGTCTATGGTTTGTTTAAGTAAAATCAGCTTAGTGGCAGAAGCTCTTCTTATTTTGCAAATGTACTTTGGCAACAGGAGTTTATCATTATGTACTTTTCAGTTGTTGGAAGTAGATGTACACTGGTCATTATGAGTTTTATCTCAGAAATGTTTTAGTCTACTGTTTCTGGAATCCAGGAAATGTACATTTTGAGCCTTTCAACTATTGTACTGATGAAAGAAGCTCACTCACAATAGCATTTTTAATTTGGCAGGGGATTGCAAAAACACTGGATGCTCTTTAACTTTTGTCACAGCCATCTATTACATTAAGAACAAGTTGATTTTAATATTTGTCAAATTAAAAAGCATTGTATCATGTTAAACTTGGGTGTTCATTTACATAATTGGCTCTCTGCTTGCTGTGTATTATGTGACACCTTCATTTGATTACTGTTCATTTTCCTGAAATTCCGAAGCAGCATCTAACATAACCTGCATATTAATATTTCATTTTCATCAGACCTTACTTTATGCAGTCAAGTTACAGCAAATGCTACTTTTTCATTAGTAAGCTTGTTATAAGTCTCTTGTTTCAGAGCTTTTAAAAAACAAAGTTTGATTCACATGTTTATCCTGTTCCATAATAGAAAAATAAAATTGGACTCTAGGGGTTTCTTTAAATAAGTAGAGGATCCTCTGGCTGGGTTGGCCTTGAGAAAAATATCTGAAACGTGAGCAAGAAAAATGTAGTGTTTAATGGCCCTTATATCAGTCAACATTTTATAATATTAATACAATAAATGACAATAAAATAAAATCTTAGTGACTTACAATAAACTCTTAATTCTCTTTCTCTCTCTCTTTTTTTTTTTTTTTGAAAGGGAGTGTCACACTGTCACCCAGGCTGGAGTGCAATGTCAGGATCTCAGCTCACTGCAACCTCCATCTCCTGTGTTCATGAGATTCTCCTGCCTCAGCCTCCTGAGTAGGTAGGATCACAGGCATACACCGCCACACTTGGCTATTTTTTTGTATTTTTAGTAGAGACGGGGTTTCACTATGTTGGCCAGACTTGTCTCTAACTCCTAACCTCGTGATCCTCCCACCTCGGCCTTCCAATAATTCTCTTTCTTAAATCTGCAGGTTGGCTGTGGCTCTGCTGGGCTCAGCTGAGCTATGGATTTGCAGTGAATACTTATAAAATTATGTTGCCTGGGCATCTATTTTGAGTATCAGGTTAATTGTCTTGTACCAGAAGCAGGACATATATATCACTGACCGAATTTCCAACTCTTAGTCCCCTCCCAGTTACTGAACGTGATCAGTCCAGACATCTGTCCTAAACAAGGACTTCTTGGTGATGTCTCTATGGGACATATAGACAGAGCTTTCTGGACTAGGCCCATTGATCACCACCACCCCCGACCCCATGGACTGGAGACCATTGCTCAGTCACAGCAAGTGTGACACTGGCAGACAGCCTATTCCCTAAGTGTCCAACATGGGACTCATTCATTACATTACTATCTGTCATTATATAAGCTCAATTTTTAAAAATTGAAACACTGCTATAAACAGTTTTGTTTTTGTGTTTCTGCCTTTGTTCCTGCAACCTAAGCCACAGTTTTCTCATGGGACTCATGTTGAACACTTGGGCAATAAGCTGTCTGCCAGGGTAAAGAAGTATACTGTGAAAGGCACACTGTAACATCCACAAGCATGTCTTCTCAAGTCCTGTCAGGGCAGGTCTAGAGTTTATAGCCACTGTCAAGGGAGAGACCTCAAGAAGAAAAAACAACAGAGAAAAAGCAACAACCTGATTTTTAAAATCTGCTCCACCTGTCTCTCTTTTTAGGCCCCAGACTGATAAAGCAGACAGTGAGTACTTGGGCACCGTGATGATTAATTGTATGTGTCAATTTCCATGCACCATGGGGTATCCCCAAATTAAACATATGTAGATGTGTCTGTGAAGGTCTTCCCTGATGAAATTAGCATTTCGTGAACTCAGGAAAGTAGATCACTCTCCCCAGTGCAGGTGGGCATCATCCAACCCATTGAGAGCCTAGTAAAACAAAAAGGTGAGGAAAGGATGAATTTGCCATTTTTGTCTTCTGCTTGTTTGCCTGGTAAGGACATAGGTTATCTTCTGCTCTTAGTCTGGGATTTACACTTTTGCCTACCATGGTTCTCAGGCCTTTGTACTTGGACTAAATTGAACCACACTGGCTTCCCTGGGAGTCCCACTTGCAGGTGACAGATTGCGGGACTTAATAATTGCATGATTAAATTCTTCAAAATAAATCTTTTTTGATTCTCATTCTCTGGAGAACCCCAACTAATATAGACATGTTCTTTTTGTGGTGGAGGGCATGCACTGAGAGCATAATCCAAAACATCTTAAGCACATTTGAAGCCTCTATTCAAGTATTAATTAAGTCAAAGCAGCTAACATCCATTGCCCAAAGTACTCATAGTCAAGGATCAATATCTATGGTCCAACTAAATGTAGAGTTTTCATTGACAAGAAAAGGGAGACTGAATATTTACTGAAAAATAATATAACCTGTCCCAGTCCTTCAAGGAAATGTTTCAATTTGCTAGGCAATTCATACCTGCAAACTCACTTCGTCCTCATAGCAGCACTGATAGGCAGATTTTTGTTTGTTTGTTTATTTCTCTTAGACAGGTTATGAAAGGAAGTAAAGCACACCAACAACCAACAATAAGAATGGACATTTGTAATAGTGAATGGTTTACTGAGCTAGAGTTGGAATGTAGATCTATTTTATCCGAATTTTTTTTAGGATTGTAGCCTAGAATGTCTTCCTTCCATCTACCCCACTCATTGCATTACTTTCACTCGTTATATAAGCTCAGTTTTTAAAAACTGAAACACTGCTATAGACAAAGCATTTTTTAATGTGTTCCTGCCTTTGTTCCAGCAACCTAAGCCACAATTTTCTCTGCCATGCATATTTACTTGTCCTGAATAAATAATTTTTAAGAAAACAACTAGTTACTTTAGTTCTAGGATAATTCATAGTAATAACCAATATTTTGTTCTCAAATATTGTCCCTGTAAAGCCAACTTGGGATGTAAATGTTTGAAGAGAAAAGAAGATAACCTTAAAGCAAGTCTGTATGAAAAATGTGAAATAAAATGACTCCCTATAACATTCAGATGTCAAGATTGTCTATAAATGGGTACGTCTTGTTAATTATCAAATCCTAAGATCAGCACCAAAGCACTATAATGCTTTATAAATATGTGAAATTAACATATGCCAGGGAAACTCTTTCCTCTGAGAGAACAGCTGAAGAAATAGGTGACAAGAAGCTGTAGGCAGGAAAATACCTAATTCTACAAAGCAGCTAAAAAATAAATGCTTCAGTCAGTTTTGTATATGTATTGAATTTTCAATGTCCAATATAAACTGTTTTTAAAAATCATTGATTGTAGTGACAAATAATATTCTGTAGACATTTGAAAAGTAAAAACATATCCTGGACTCATGTATACACACCACCACCACTTTAGTATGCATTTACCACATTATTTCCATGAAAATTTTCCCTTTTTCTTTGCATTCTCTCTCCCCAATAATCTCGGGATAGAAGGATGATGTAGTAAGCAGTGCTAAATATGCCTGTATAAGTTTAATAAAGAAGATCTATAAATTTGTCTCATTCACTTAAATTATAGACTTGTTGTTTTTAATAGATTACTACATTTGTAAATATAAACACTTGGTAATTTTCTTGATAGTGTTTTTTTTGTATTTTAGATGACATGCTGTGGTTATTAAAAATACAAGTGTTTTAAATGAGATAAATTATTCGTTGTAAAATAAGCTGATTCTTCCAGATAAAGCAGAAAAGAAGCCAAAGACATTCTCAGAATAGTTAGAAATGCTAGGTTTGAGCCTAGGCTTCCTCAATTGCTCTAAAAAATAGCTGTGGTTGGGATAGAAAAGAGCTGCTGCCTCCCAGGAACTGTAGATGATGCTTTCTGCCACTCAAAAGTCTTCAGTCAACTCCAACCTACAGGTCATTACTACTGTCCCTGAAACAACCTTAATTATCTTCTTTTTTTATTAGTAACTCTTAATAAAATAAGCTGGTGCATGTATTTCTGGTACACGGGAGGCAGAGTTAATGATCACCACCATTTCTAGCTCTTCTAGGGGTCAAGGGGGTGTTAGCACAGTAGCTGTCACAAAGCTGGTAGTTCTACAACACTCATGATAGTGAGTGAGTGCTGACAAGATCTGTTGGTTTTATAAGAGGCTTTCCCCGCTTTTGCTCATTCTTCTTGCTACCGCCATGTGAAGAAGGTCATGTTTGCTTCCCCTTCCACCATAATTGTAAGTTTCCTGAGGCTTCCTCAGTCATGCTAAACCATGAGTCAATTCAATGTCTTTACTTTATAAATTACACAGTCTTGGGTATGACTTTATTAGCAGAGTGAGAATGGACTTATCCAATAGTACTGCAGGAATAAAGCAGTGATATTGAATAGAAATCTCAATTTACTGAATTCCTTCAAGATAATTCACGTACGCTAGGACACAAGAAAAAATAGAATGAAAAGAAATGGAATTAATATTCTAAAAAGTCATTTTGGAATTTTTTTCAGTTTTTTAAACTATATGAATAAAAAGTAATCAGCATCAAAAAAAAAACTTCTAAGTTATGGAAACACTTTCATTTTACGCTTGAGCATTCTATCAAGGGCTATTGGTTGCTTATTAGTTTTCTCTCTTTCTTAATAAAAACCTTAATTTTATGCAAGGCAACAATAACACCAAAATGAACTCTACATGACTTTTTTTTCTCCTTGAATATATGTTACTATGTCACTAAATTCTGGCCAAGTAAATATATGAAGAATTAGTTGTTTTTATGAAAGCTCCTCTAAAAATGATTGATCATCTTATATTGAGAAGTGACATCAAAGTTTTTTTTTTTTAACTTTGGCAAACTTTTATACAGTTTATCTAATACATTAGAATAAATGTTTGGTTCATTTTTTCTGTTAGTCTTTAGAATACTGAAATATTTTGCTTGCATCACTAAACCATGATCATTACATTTTTTTGTTTTTTTAAATGTTGTTGAATATTTTAAAATTTTAGTTATATATATTTTGGGGATGCAAAGTGAGGTTATTATATATGTATATTATGGATAATGATTGAATCAAGGTTATTAACGTATTCACCACTTCAAATATTTGTAATTTATATTTTTATATCTAACTAAAACATTGTATCCTTCGACCAATATCTTCTGATTCGCCTCAGTCCCTAGCATCTGGCAACCATCATTCTTCTTTCTGTTTCTTTGAGTCTAATTGTTTTAGATTTCATATGTAAGTGAGAACATGTGTTTTTTGTTTGTTTGTTTGTTTGGTGCTTGGCCTATTTTACTTAGCATAATGTCCCCCAGTTTCATCTATGCTGATGCAAATTACAGAATTTCCTTTTTTTAAGGCTGACTGGTATATAATTGCGTAAATATACTACATTAAAAAAAATTTGTTTATCTGTTAATGGAAGCATAGTTTGCCTTCAAATTTTGGCTATTATGAGTAATGCTGCATTGAACATGAGATTACAGATATCCCTTTCAACATATTTATTTCAAATTTTTGGATAAATAGAAGTCAAATTTCTGGATCACATGGTAGTTCTATTTTTAATTTTTTCAGAAATCTTTGTACTTTTTTTCATAATGGTTGTACTAATTTATATTTCCATCAACAGTATATAAGCATGCTCTTCTCTCCCCATCCTCACCAACACTTGTTACAGGCGGGCACCATCATGCCCAGCTAAGTTTTGTATTTTTAATAGGGTTGGGGTTTCACCATGTTGGCCAGAATGGTGTTGTCATTCTTAATGTTGTTCTTGTAGGAGTGTCATGACTTTCCATTATGTGGCTGCTTTTACAAATTTCTACTTAGCACTGGTTTAAATTATTTGTTTATAATATACCTGTGTGGTTTTATTTATGATCTTTCTTTAAATGAGCTTCTTGGATTTATACTTCTCACAAAATTTTGAAAGATGTCAGTCATTACGCTACTAAATATATTTACAGCACTCTCCTACCACAAATGATTTCTCTCCTTTTGAGGCTAAAATTAGATATATAGTAAGCCACTTCGTGTTTTTCTAGAGCTCATGCATGTTTTGTTTAATTTTTTAGTCTTTCATTTATATGTGTTTTATTTTGAATAATTTAATTTCTATGTTTTCAAATTTATGTATTTGTCTACAATGTCTAATATTCTGTTAATTTATCCATTGTATTTTTAAATCTCAGATATTGTATAGTTCAATTGCAGTTGATTATATGTATGTGTGTTTAAAATCTTCTCTTTCTCTATTCTTCATAGTTTTCTCTATATTCTTGAATATGAGTATATTGATAAGACTATTTTTTAATGCCCTTGACCACTCATTCTATCATCTTTGTCATTTCCAGGTGTAATTCTATTACCTATTTTTTTTTCTTTATACTAAGCAATATTTCTATAATTCTTTCCATGTCTGATTTTTCTTGGGATCATAGTCATGGTAATATTTTTTGTTTTGAGGTTCTACACTTAGGATTTTAGACTGAGGTCAATCACTAGAAATAATTTGTGTATTTTTCCTTCAGAGCTTTCTTTTAAGCTTTGTTAGACAGGTCCAAAATAGATATTTGTTGTTAATTTTATTCTTTTGTTCTATGAATACCATTCTGAGAACTCTATGTGATACCTATGTGTTAGGAGTTTTTCCATTCTTTCTGTTTAATAATAAAATAAAATATTCTCAACTCTATGTGAGGCTTAGTATTGTTCTGATGTAATTATTTTCCCAGTCCGTGTTATTTCTTAGTAGACATTCATTTGAAGACTTAAGGGAGATTCTATTCACATTTTTGGAGCTTGCTCTTGGTACTAGGCATAACAAAATAGCAATAAATTACTGTGTTAGTCTTCCTTAAATTTAATGTGGTGAAAAAGAAGGAGAAACTGAAACTTCACATATAACCCCCCTTTAAAGGATAGAATTTTAAATGCAGGGTAGAAAATAATTTTTATTCTATTTAGAGGACATATGCTCATTGTTGCTATGAATAATATTTATCTTCAAAAGTAAATGAAGTGTTAATGGCTCATTCATTTACTGTTTAGATTTATCATTTATTGCAGGATTTTAATACTTTACAGACTCTGTGTGTAGGCTAATGATAAATAATTGCCTTAAGTTTCCATAAAAAATTAGTTGGTGACAAAAGTAATGCAGACAGTGTATCCATAAATAATTAAATAACATCTAGATTTATTTTTACTTTGTTAAATTAATTTAGCATGCACATTGGATAATAAAATATTAATTCTTTTGTGCCCTAAATAAATTTAAAATATTTTATGTGCATATTTTCTTAATTGTTTTCTTGAATTATTCAATAATACTTGGTTTGCTAACAGGTGCTTAAATTTTATAAACAAACACACACACACACACACACATACACTCACCTCTTTTTATTTTTTCTATTTCTGAGAAGAATATCATTGGTATTTTGATAGGGCTTTCAATAAACCTGTAGATTGTTTTGGATAGTATGCATATTTTAACAATATTGATTCTTCCAATAAAAGAACACAGAATATATTTTTTTTTCTGTCATTTTGAATTACTTTCATAGTTTTCATTGTAGAAATTGTTTACTGCTTTGGTTAAGTTTATTTCTAGGTATTTAATTTTATTTGTAGCTTTTGTAAATAGGATTACTTTCTTGATTTTTTAAGACTGTTCACTGCTGAAATACAGAAATTCTACTGCTTTTTCTATGTTGATTTTGTATCCTGCAACTTTGCTAAAACTGTTGACAGCTCTAATTGCTTTTATTTATTTGTTTATTTGTTTTTTGTTTTGCTTAAGTCCTTATAAATTAGGTTTCTATTATTTTGTTCAAGATTTTTGTATCTAAGTTTATCAGAGATATTGGCATATAGTTTTTTATTTTTGTTGTGCCTTTGGTTTTGGTATTAGGGAAATAGGACTCTCATAGAATAAGTTTGGAAGTATTGTCTCCTCCTTTTTTTTATTTTTGAAATAGCTTGAGTAAGGTTGGTATTACTGCTTCTATAAATGTTTGGTAGAATTCAATAATGGAACCATCAGGTCTTTGGCTTTTCTTTGATAGAATAATCTTATTATGGTTTCCATCTCATTACTTGTTTTACGTCTGTTTATACTTTGGGTTTTTTTATGGTTTAATGTTGGTATGTTGTATGTGTCTAGGAGTTTATCTATTTCTTCTAGGCTTTCTAATTTATTGGCATATAGTTGTTTATTAGTATTCTTTATGATCTAAATTTTTGTGGTATCCATTGTATTGTCTTTTTTATGTCAGATTTTATGTATTTGAATCTTTTCTCTATTTTTATTAATCTGGCTAGAACTTTGTTAGTTTTATTTTCTTGAACAACAACCCTCATTTCATTGATCTTTGGTATTGTTTCCTTTGCTTCAATTTTCTTTCTGCTCTGATCTTTATTAATTTTATTCTTCTACTAATTTTGAGTTTGGTTTGCTCTTACATTTTTTATTCTTTAAGATGTATTGTTGGGTTCCTTATTTGAAGTTTTTCTACTTTTTTGGTGTAATTGCTTATTGCTGAAAACTTTCCTCTTAGTGGTATGTTTGGTATATCTTTACCTAGGCTAGTGTCTGGAAGACTCTTCTTAGTTTAGTCCATTTACGTTCAATGTTATTATTAATAGCTTTAGGTATGTTGTATTTCCATTTCCATTTTCATTTATTTAAATAAATTTTTATTTAAAAAAAATCTCTTCATTAACCCATTGTTCATTATGGAGCATATTATTTGATTTATTTGTGTTTATATGATTTGTAAATTTCATCCTGTCATTGATTTTTAATATTATTCCATTGTGGTCAGAGAAGATAATTAATATGATTTCAGTTTTTTTGAAATTTTAATGTTTGTTTTGTGGTTTAGCATGGTCTGTCCTTGAGAATAATTCATTTGCTGAGAAACAGAATGTCTGGGCTGCAGCTTTTGAATGAAATGGTCTGTAAACATCTAGTAAGGCCATTTGATCCATAGGGCAGATTATGTCCAATATTTCTGTTTTGATTTTATGTCTGGGTGATCTGCCTAATGCTAAAAGTGGGGGTTTAAGTTCTTCCTCTATTGTATTTGGGTCTATCACTCTCTTTAGCTTAATAATACTTGTTTTATATATCTAGATGCTCCAGTGTGGGTACATATATATTTACAATTTATATTTGCTCCTTTCATTGTTATATAATGACTATTTTTGTCTCATTTTTAGGCTTTTTGTCTTGAAACCTGTTTTATCTAAACATAACTACTATTTGTTTTTCACTTTCATTTGCATAAAATATCTTTCTCCATCTCTTCATTTTCAACACATGTGTCTTTATAGAAGAAGTGAGTTTCTTGTAGGCAGCATACAGTAAGGTCTTTAAAAAAAAAAAAACATTCAAACACTCTATGCCCCTTTTAAAAATAGATTCAAGGTGGATGTATACAGGTGTGCTTCACAGATATATTGTATAATGATGTGGTTTGGACTTCTAGTATATCTATCATGTATCAAGGAGCATTGTACCTAAAAAGTTATTTTATAATTCTTATCCTTTTCTTCCTTCCCCTTATAGAGTCCCCAGTGGCTATTATTTTCCTCTTTAAGCCCATGTGTACCTATTATATAGCTTCCACGTATATATGTGAACATTTATTTTTCTCTGAGTCATTTCACTTAGGATAATGTCTGTTGGCTTTATCCATGTTGCTGCAAAAGGCATGACATGATTTCATTCTTTGGTATGACTGCATGGTATTCCATGGTGCGTGTATATATATATATATATATTCCATGGTATATATATATAGACATACCAAGGTTTGTTTGTGTGTAGATATATGCATGTGTGTGTGTATCACATTTTCTTTGTCCAGTCATTCATTGATACACATTTCTCTTAGTTCCATAACTTTGATCAGTGCTGCAATACACATACCAGTGCAGGTGTACCTTTGATATATTTATTTCTTTTCCTTTAAGTATATACCCAAAGGAATACTGGGATTGCTAGATTGAATAAAAGATCTAATTTGAGTTCTTTGAGAAATTGCCATACTATTTTAAATAGAGGTTGTACTAATTTAAATTTCCACCAACCATGTATAAGTATTCCCTATTTTCATGTTTTTGCCAACATGTATTGCTCTTTGTCTTTTCCCTAATGGTAATTCCTACTCATGTGAGATGGTATCTTATTGTTATTTTAATTTGCATATCTCTGATCATGATGATGTTGGTGTTGAGCATTTTTTTCATATGTTTGCTGGCCACTTGTATGTTTTCTTTTAAGAAATGTCTGTTCATGTTCTTTGTCAATTTTGCATGCTTTTTTGGCTTGTTGTTGTTGAGTTCTTTCAGTTTCTTGTAGACAACGGATATTAGTCATTTGTCAGATGCATAGTTTTCAAATATTTTATCCCATTTTGTGTGTCGTCTAAAGTTTAAAAGTGATAACTGTATATTTAAAAACCTGCTGGAACCAAGGAATTAAGCATGCAGTCGATCTGATAAAAGACTAATAATATTTCTGCCTAGAACATATGCTTCATTAGGGTGCCTGCAATGTCTTCAGGGTATATCTTCTGCAATTTGTGACTACTGGTCTAAATAACTGTTTCTTCTGTATTTCAAATTGCAGGGGCAAACAGAGTAACACTTTCTCCTCTGTGCTTCTAAAAGACTTTGACATGTACATTTTACCATATGATACAGATTTCAGTTGCTATATTTCTTTATCTCCAGAAAGATTGTTAGCCCCTGGAAATGCAACACTCTTCTTTATCTCTGAATTCAAAGCTCAGTGCTTGTGTCATAGTAAACACTAAACAAAATACTTGTTTTGCATTTATTTTGCAAAACAGTTGCAAAATAATTGTTTTGCATTCTTAATTCAGCACATAAAAGGCTTGTCCTATGAGAGGCTGAATATAGATTTAAGGATCTAGATAATTCTTGGAGCTAAAAGTCTTAGATATCTCTCTTCTGTCATTATTGGATTCCAGCTTTCTACATAGAATATGCTGTGTGAAGCTGTAGTTTACTTACTTTTTGATGAAGATCAACACTTATTTTAATCTACATATGTTCCATATATTCTAAGAAAAGTAGGTTGATTTATAGAATGTTTGTTATGTAAATGGAGTCTTATTTACTTACATATCTTGTTTATTATTTGTAATACCATTCTAATATTTTGAAATTACTTCAAGTGAATTATTGAGATCAAAGACTCACCTTAGTCTCAAAAAGTACTAACAATCATTTGGAAATGGAAAACTAAATGACATCTAATTTTACTTCAATGTATTTTATTGCAATTTTTAAGGAATTTCAAGGGTAATATGCATTTTAACTTTTGGTAGAAATTTATGTTAATGAATAAATATTAAAAGAGTATATAAATATACAAACCACAATAATTTTCCCGGAAAATTATTCAGTTTTGCATTCTTACAAATATTCTTGAATCAAGATACCAATAAACAGACATAAAACAGCTAGATGGTCAGAAAATAAAAAAAAAGAAACAATGCATTAAAGACAGATGGCATAATAATGGAACCAAAAAAGCATCTTATCAGCAACTAACATATGTGTGCCATCAGTAAAGTGTTTCTTTTTACTTTATACAACAATCTCATCAATCATGAATTCAAACCTCAATTCTTTCAGTAGACAATCTTCAATTCTCTGTGAGAGTTAGGTTATGCAGTTAAAGGATTGCTTTGTTAACTCCTATCCCACACCATGAGTCATCACACCTATGTATTCAAGTAAGGAAATTCTGCCTTTTAAACATCCTTCTCCCAGCTAATATAGCACAGATGGTCTAAGGTATGCGAATTTGAAATAAAATACATTAAACATTGAATAAAATTATTGTCTACCTCTAGTGTTTTCCAAAGTAGTTGAATACTAAATATATCATTGAAATTTTAAGAGATAAGGAAGCAAGATACTGCAATTTGTTACACTCTAACTTGCTTGGAATTTAAAGGAGCTTTCTGTTGTTACAGTCAGAAATTGCTAAATGAATGCAATATCTAGTTAGACAAATTAACATTCTAATATTTAGTTGAATCATTAATAGTTTTAAGATATTATTAAGAAAGATATTTCTTAAAAGGTGTTACATTTATTAATAGATAAGATATATTTACCCTTAACATAAAAGTACTAAGGAAACAATTCTATAATGGCAAGCTGAAGACTGATTTCTCATTTCATCTTTCTGTTTTTTTTTTTTTTACTTACCATGAATATATTTATAATATGTGTATATTAAAAGTTATGTTTTAAATTCTGTATGGCCTAAGAGTTGGCAGATATCAGTGAGGAATAACAGAGATGGGTAGATGCTAAAATGAAAGGTAGAAAAGAGAGACGTTTCAAATAAACGCAATTAGAAATGACAAGGGGGATACTAACACTGACCCCACGGAAACACAACTATCCGAGAATATTATGATCACCTCTATGCACATAACCTAGAAAATCTAGAAGAAATAAATTCCTAGACACGTATGTCCTCCCAAGACTAAACCAGAAAGAAATTGAATGCCTGAACAAACTAACAATGAACTCTGAAATGGTGTTATTATGAACACTACCAACCAAAAAAAAAAAAAAAAAAAAGCCAAGAACCAGAAAAATTCACAGCTTAATTCTACCAGTTGTACAAAGAAGACGTGGTACTATTCCTGCTGAATCTATTACAAAAAATTTAAGAGGAGGGACTCCTCCCTAACTGTTTCTACAGGGCCAGGTTTCTGATACAGAAATCTGTCACTGATAAAACAAACAAACAAAAAACTTCAGGCTAATTCATTAATGAACATCAATGCAAAAATTATCAACAAAATACTGGCAAAACGAATACAGAACAGCAGCACATCCAAAAGCTTAACCAACATGATTAAGTAAGCTTTATCTATGGGAAGCAAGGTTGCTTCAACATAGGTGAATCAATAAATGTGATTCATCACATAAGCATAACTAAAGACAAAACCAACAAACTACATATTTTAGGAAGATACCTCAAAATAATGAAATCCATCTATTACAAACCCGTAGCAAAGAACTTATTGAATAGACAAAAAGCTGGAAGCATTCCCCTTGAAAACTGGCACAAGACAAGAATGTCCTCTGTCATTCCTATTCAACATTGTATTGGAGTCTTGGCCAGGGCAATTAGGCAAGAGAAAGAAATAAAGGACATCTAAATAGGAAAAGAGAAAGTCAGACTATCCCTGCATGCAAATGACATGATCCTATGTCTAAAAACCCCATAGTCTCAGCCCCAAAGCTCCTTAACCTAATAAACAGCTTCATAAAGTCTCAGGATACAAAATCAAAGTGCAAAAATCACTAACATTCCTGTACACAGACAACAGTCAAGTTGAGAGCCAAATAGGTATGCAATCTCATTCACAATAGTTACAAAAAGAATAAAATACCTAACAATCCAGCTAAGTTGGTGAAAGATCTCTACAAGGAGAACTAAAAACCACTGTTCAAAAATCATAGATGACACAAACAAATGGAAAAACCTTCCATGTTCATGGATAGGAAGAATCAATATCATTAAAATGGCCATACTTCCCAAAGCAATTTATAAATTCAATACTGTTGTACTGAACCGAGCATAGAAAGTTAACACCAAGACAAAAGTAGGCCAAATTGCAGGATCTTTATTGCCGGCGACCACGGAGGACTCATGTCTCTCCAACCTGTGGCCCTAGAAGGAGGGTGTCAATACCTTTTATACCTTTCTCCCGGGTAAGGGTATGTGGAGGGGGTGGGTGTGAAGGGATTCAGACATTTAGGGGGTCCCGTAAATTATCTCCCAGGCAGAGAGGGGAATGCGGGTCTCCGGACATTCCCAGGGCCAGAGGCCACATTGTGGATATATTGTCACTTTGATTGTTATCTAAGGGATTTACAGAAGTCAAGATAAGTCTTAGTTTGAAAATCATCTGGGTTGTAGTAGAAATAACAGATCTTAGTTATTTATTACAGGGCGCAGGGGCCATGATGGAATTAGCTTGGGCTGTTTATTCTGGTCACTACCGGTAAGTAAAGGCTAGTAATTTTTGGCAGTTACTGATAAGGAAGGTATGCAGCCTTTGCAGAGAAAGGCTAGCAGTTTTATTTACAGAAGCCAAGGCCAGCAGTTATTGTGAGGAGAATGGGCAGCTGTTACAACTTATTTTAAAACACAACTTTGTCTTTTATAAAATAGTGTTGTTCAGGTTCTAACTTTAGGCCAGCTGTAGCACAATACTATTTCTATTAAACTACCATTGAGATTCTTCCATGAACGAAAAAAAAAAAAACTATTTTAAAATTTATATGAACCCCCCAAAGAACCCAAATAGCCCAGGCAATCCTAAGCAAAGAACAAAGCTGGAGGCACCATGCTACCTAACTTCAAACTATAAAACAGGGCTACAGTAGCCAAGACAGCATGGTACTGGTACAAAAACAAACACATAGACAAATGGAACAAAATAGAGAACCCAGGAATAAGGTCCCTCTTGCACAAGTGTCTGATTCTCAGCATACCTGACAAATACAAACAAGGGAAAAATGACTCCCTACTAATAAATGGGGCTGGGATAACTAGTTAGCTATATGCAGAAGATTGAAACAGGACGTCTTCCTTACAACATACACAAAAATTAACTCAAGATAGATTAAAGACTTAAATATAATATCCATAGCTATAAAAATCCTGGAACACAATGCAGGCAAAATCATTCTGAACATAGGAATGGGAAAAGATTTCATGATGAAGACACCAAAAGCAATTGCAACAAAATGGGATTGATTAAACTAAAGAGCTTCTGCACAGCAAAAAGAAATGATAAACAGAGTGAACAGACAACTTACAGAATAAGAGGAAAATTTTGTAAACTATGCATGTGAAAAGGTCTAATAGCCAGCATCTATAAGATACTTAAACAAATTTACAAGAGAAAAACAAACGACCTCATTAAAAAGTAGGCAAAGGACACTAACAAACATTTTAAAAAGAATAACATAAATGCAGCCAACAATCATATGAAGAAGGTTCTATATCGTTGATCATTAGAGGAAGGTAATTCAAAACCACAATGTGATACCATCTCACATCAGTCAGAATGACTATTATGAAAAAAATTAAAAATAACGGGTTCTGGTGTAGTTGTAGAGGAAACGGAACACTTTTACACTGTTGGTAGGAATGTAAAGAAGTTTAACCATTGCGGAAGACAGAGTGATGATTCTTCAAAGACCTAAAAACAGACATATCATTTGGCTCAGCAATCTCATTACTGGATTTATACCCTGAGGAATATAAATCGTTCTGTTTTAAACACATGCACTCATATATTCACTGAAGCACTGTTCACAACAGCAAAGACATAGAATCAATCTAAATTCCTAAGAACAATAGACTGGATAAAGAAAATGGGATACATATACACCATGAATACTATGCAGCTATAAAAAGAATGAAATTATCTCCTTTGCAAGAACATGGATGGATATGAAGGCCACTATGATCCTTAACAAACTAACACAGGAACAGAAAACCAAATACCACATGTTCTCACTTATAAGTGAGAGCTAAATGATAAAAACATATGAACACATACAGGCGAACTACACACATGGGGCCTATCAGACGTTGGAGGATGGGAGGAGGAAGAAGATTATGAAAAATAACTAATGGGTACTAAGCTTAATACCTGGGTGATGAAATAATCTGTACACCAAACGCCGATGACCCAAGTTTAACTATATAACAAACCAGCACATCTCTTCTTGAACTTAAAGTAAAAGTTAAAATATAAATGAATAATTTTTCCTTTATTCATTCACTTGAAGAAAAAGACTGAAAATTGTCTTAAAGCAGAGTCTTGAAGGTATGAGGATATTGAAAGGAGCTTGAGCAGTTAGTGAAGAAGAGCAAATAATTTCTAAGCGTGTTATGTACAGAGTAAAATGACCAAGATGAGTCAATTTAGGTGGATCTTCCAGGTAGGAGAGAAGGAAAATCAGGTTATGGAAATACAGAGTTGGGCTTGGTGGCTAACACCTGTAATCCAAGCACTTTGGGAGGCCTAAGCAAGTGGATCACCTGAGGTCAGTAGTTCGACACCAACCTGGCTAACATGGTGAAACCCCATCTCTGCTAAACATACAAAAATTAGCTGGGTATGGTGGTGGAAGTTTAATGAATTTATGAAAAAAAAATCCCATCAAAAGTGGGCAAAGAATATGAACAGTCACTTCTCAAAAGAAGACATTTATGCGGCCAACAAACATGAAAAAATCTCATCATCACTGGTCATTAGAGAAATGCAAATTAAAACCACATTGAGATACCATCTCATGCCAGTTAGAATGGCAATCATTAAAAAATCAGGAGACAACAGATGCTGGAGAGGATATGGAGGAAAAAGAATGCTTTTTTACACTGTTGTTGGTAGTGAAAATTAGTTCAACCATTGTGGAAGACAGTGTGGTTACACCATTACTGGGTGTATATCCAAAGGATTATAAATAATTCTGTTATAAAGACACATGAGCATGTATGTTTATTGAGGCACTGTTCACAATAGCGAAGACTTGGAACCAACCTAAATGCCCATCAGTGATAGACTGGATAAAGAAAATGTGGCACATATACACCATGGCATACTATGCAGACATAAAAAAAAGATGAGTTCATGTTTTTTGTAGGAACGTGGGTAAAGCTGGAAACCATCATTCTCAGCAAACTGACACAAGAAGAGAAAACCAAACACTGCATGTTCTCACTCATATGTGGGTGTTGAGCAATGAGAACACATGGACACAGAGAGGGGAACATCACACAGCAGGGACTGTTGGGGTTGGAAGGACAGAGGAGGGATAGCATTAGGAGAAATACCTAATGTAGATGTTGGGGTGATGGATGCAGCAAACCACCATGGCATGCGTATGCCTATGTAAAAAACCTACATGTTCTGCACATGTACCCCAGAACTTAAAGTATAATAATAATAAAAACATTTTATTAAAGAATATTTAAACATATACAGAATTTGACAGAATAGTTGGTGGACACTCATATACATTGTCTGGCTTCAATAATTATCAGCTTTTTCCTAGAAGGGAGCATCAAATAATTAGTTTTGAGTAATTTATAGGGCCCAGCCCCTGACTGTTGCAACACCACTGAGTGCTACATAGTTAGGACTTCTTGGTTACTTTATTGCTTACCTGCTATTGGATCCTTTAGCAGCCATTGCTTTCCTCTGCTTCCTCCAGCATAAATGTCTATAACCATTTAAACAGGTCTTGTAAAACTGTTAGTGGGGTTGCACTTACATTTTGGGGTATAGGGATACTGTTTTACCTCGGTTTCTTTCTTTCTTTCTTTCTTTCTTTCTTTCTTTCTTTCTTTCTTTCTTTCTTTCTTTCTTTCTTTCTTTCTTCTTTCTTTTTAGATATATTGTCAAAGGACTTTTGGTTGTGCCATCCTGGTTGCTCTATCTTTTATATTTTTAATAGTTGAAACTAAAACATGAGATCAGTGCTGCCATCTTTCTGGTTTGCTTTTCCTTTAACTTTTTATTTTCAAATAACTATGTATTCACAGTTACAAAACTAGTGCAGTTAGTATAGAGTCCTGTGAACCCTTCACCTGTCTTCCCTCAATAATCACTCTCAGTTTGATTTTAAATAATCATTTTTATGTATTTTTCTTCTCCAGGCATCTTAGCTACTCCAGGGTACAAATCTTTCTTGCTTTGGATTTTTAAGTAGTTTTTTGTTTCATTGATATGTAATAATTGTACATGCTTGTGGGGTACAAGAGTTATGTTGGATACATGCATACAATATGTAATGGTCCAATCAGGGTAACTGGGATATCCATCACTTCAAATATTTATCATGTCTTTGTGTTGGGGACATTCCAAATGTTCTCTTATAGCTATTTTGAAATATACTAAAAATTCTGGTTTACTATAGTCACCCTAATGTGCTATCAAACACTAGAACTTATTCTAAGTGTATTTTTTTACCCAATCTTTTTTTTCTTTCTCATTTTTCACAGCCTCTTCTACCATTCTGCTCATTGTCTTCAAGAGATTTCACTTAATATACTACTTCTATCTCCTTACTCATTTTTGTCTATTCAGATTTTCTGTTTCTTCTTGGCTCAATCTTGTCAGGTTACATAGATGCAGGAATTTATACACTTCTTCGAAATTTTAAAAATTATTTCCACATAACTGTTTATAATAGTACTTAATGATCTTTTGTATCTTTGTTGCATCAGTTGTAATATTTGCTTTTTTTGTCACTGATTTTATTTATTTGGATCTTCTTTATTTTTTGTTAGTCTACCAAATGGTTTGTCAATTTTGCTTATCTTTCCAGAAAATAATATTTTCATTTTTGTTGATATTTGGTATATTTTGTCTCAATTTTATTTATTTATGCTCAGTTCTTTATTATCTCCTTTCTTCTACTACTTTGGGGTTTCATTTATTTAATTTCTCTAGTTCTTTGGAGTGAGAAATTTCTTAAAATGAGACAATGATGCAATTTACCACATCAATTGAATATTCCTTTTATGAAAAATTTCTCTGTAGCATTCTATTCTGTTTGATAGCATTTTGCACATAATATAAATTCTTTCAAAATTGCCATTAGTTCTTTCAAACCCTGCTGCTGCTTTATTGACTAAATTTATGTAATATTGTGAGTCTTTTGTTGTTATTTCAACAATATTCACACCATTTTTGCCAGGGGTAGGTTTCAAGTAATTTTAAGAAATTACTTTCTTTTATATCCATAAGATGCAACTCTTCATTGGTTCAAGTTTTATCATGAGATAGCATCAATTCAGTCCCATATTCAGTCTCCACTTCTAATTAAACTGTTTTTGGTATAGCTGCCACATCTGCAATTACTTCTTCCACTTAAGGCTTGAATCTCTCAGTGGCATCCATGAGAATCTATGGAATTGGGTAGATTCTTTTGAACTCCTCTGAATATGGTACTTTGACTGCCTTTTATGAAACTGCAGTGTTCTTAATGGAAATTAGGATGGTGAATTCTTTCTAGAGATTTTCAATTTACGTTATTCAGCTTCATCAAAGGAATCACTTATCTGTTACAGCCTTACACAATGTAGTTCTTTAATAGTAAGACTTAAAAGTCTAAATGGCTCCTTGATTAGTGGTCTGCAGAATGGTTGTCATTTTAGCAGGCATGAAAACAATATTAATATCTTTGTGCATCTGTTCATCCAAGATTCTCATAGAGAGAATCTTGGATGAACAGATGTATTGTCATTGAGCAGTGACATTTTGAAAGAAATACCTTTTTCTGAGAAATGGGTATTCAGAGGGGGCTTAAAATATTTAGGAAATCATTATAAGCAAATGTGCAGTCACTCAGACTTTGTTTTTCCATTTCTAGAGAACAGGCAGAGTAAATTTAGCATAATTCCTAGAAGTATTAGTGTTTCGGAAATGATAAATAAGCACTGACTTCAACTTATAATTACCAGATGCATTAGCCCCTAACAATAGAGTCAGCCTGTCCTTTGATGCTTTGAAACCAAGCATTGATTTCTCCCTAGCTATGAAAGTCCTAGGTGTCATACTTCCAGTAGAAAGTTATTTTGTCTACATAGAAAATCTGCTTAGTACTGTAGTCATCTTCATCAATTATCTTAGCTAGGCCTTCTAGATAACTTTTTATAGCTTCTACATCAGCACTTGTTTTACTTATCCTTGTGCTTTTATGTTATAGACATGGATTCTTTCCTTAAACCTCATAAACTGACTTCTGCTAGCTTTAAACCTTTTTTTTCTGCAGCATCCTTATCTCTTGGCCTTCACAGAATTAAGGAGAGTAAGAGTCCTGCTCTTGATTAGGCTTTGGGTTAAGGACACTTTGTGGCTGGTATGATTTTGTACCCAGAAAACTAAAACATTATCCGTATCAACAAGACTGTTGCACTTTCTTATGATTTATATGTTTACTGGAATAGCACTTTTAGTTTGTTTCAATAACTTTTCCTTTACATTTACAATGTGGCTAACCATTTGGAACAAAAGACCAAACTTTGCATCTATCATGGCTTTTGACATGCCTTCCTCACTAGGCTTAATAGTTTCTAGCTTTTGATTTAAAGTAAGAGATGTGAGACTCTTCCTTTCACTTAAAGACTTAGAGGCCATTCATTGTTGAGTTATTAATTTATCTAATTTTAATATATTTGTGTATCAGCAAATAGGGAGGAGCTGATTGCATAGGTGAATATATATGTAAACTTGAGAAGAAAATTCAGGCTAGAAACAACATTTATAGTCAGTCAGTATTATTTATTCATTCATACATTTACTCATTTATGGTTTCTTTTAGTAATTCCATGGTATTTTTTCATGTATGCATTTATTCAACAACCATGAATCTAGTGAGCAAATTGACTACCACTTTAATGTTAATGAAATATTCCAGGATAAATAGGCAACTGTGCTGTGACCTTAAATACCAATAGTTAACTGCTTAAATGAGCATTTGTCTAGGAAATACAGGAATCAAATGATGGTGTATTGTTATTGATATGGTCTAGCTGTGTTCCCAACCAAATCTCATCTTATTTTGCAATCTGAATTGTAGTCCCCATGTGTTTGGGGAGGGACCTTGTGGGAGGTGGCTATATGATGGCGGCAGCACCCCCATGCTGTTCTGGTGACAGTGAGTTTTTTCTCATGACATCTGATGGTTTTGTAAGGGGTTTTCCCCAACTTTACTTGACACTTCTCTCTCCTGCCACCATTTGAAGAAAGACGTGTGTGCTCCCTCCTCTGCCACTATTGTAAGTTTCCTGAAGTCTCCCTAGCCATGTGAAGCTGTGAGTTAATTAAAGCCCTTTTCTTTATAAATTAGCAAGTCCCAGGCATTTCTCATAGCAGTGTGAACATGAATTAATACATTGGTACTGAGGTAGTTGGGCACTGCTATTAAAGATACCAAAAAATGTGAAAGCAACTTTGAAACTATGTAATGGGCAAAGGTTGGAACAGTTCAGAGGGCTCAGAAGAAGACTGAAAGATGTGGAACAGTTTGGAAATTCTGAGAGACTTGAAGGTCTCTGAAGACTGGTAGATGGTTTTGATCAAAACGTTGATAGTAATATGGACAATGATGTCCAGCCTGAGGTGATCTCAGATGAAGATGAGGAACTTCTTGGGAACTGGTGCAAAGGATACTCTTGCTATACTTCAGCAAAAAAAAACTGGCAGAATTTTGCTACCCTAAAGATATGTGAAACTTTGAACTTGAGAGAGATGATTTAGGGTATCTGGCAGAAGAAATTTCTAGGCAGAAAAGTGTTTAAGAATGCCCAGCATAAAAGTTTAGAAAATTTTCTCTCTGATGATGCAGTAGAAAAGAAAAACTCATTTTCTGGGGAGAAACTTAAGTCTGATGCAGAAATTTGCATAAGTAACAAGGAGATGAATCTTAATTGCTAAGACAATGGGGAAAACGTCTTCAGGGCATATCAGAAAACTTCACAGCAGCCCTTCCCATGATAGGCCTGGAAGCCCAGATGGAAAAAAATGGTTTCTTGGACTGGGCCCAGGTCCCCCTGCTCTGTGCAGCTCTGGGTCATGGTTCCCTATGTCCCAGCTGCTTAAACTCCAGCTATGTCTAAAAGGGGCCAAGGTACAGCTCAGGCCATTGATTTGGAGGGTGCAAGCACAAAGCCTTGGCAGCTTCCATGTGATGTTGACCCTGTGGGTGCACAAAGTCAAGAACTGAGGTTTGGGAACCTTCACCTAGATTTCAGAGGATGCATGGAAAGGCCTAGATGTCCAGGCAGAAGTTGCTGCAGGGGTGGAGCCTTCATGGAAAATATCTGCTAAGGCAGTGCTGAAGGGAAATGTTGGCTTGGAACACCCAAACAGAATCCTCAATGAGACATTGCCTGGTTGAGCTGTGAGAAGAGGGCCACTGTCCTCCAGATTCCAGAATTTATATCCACCAACAGCTTGCACCATGCACCTGGAAAAGCCACAGACACTCAATGCTGGTTCTTGAAAGAAGCTGGGAGGGGGCTGTACCCTGCAAAGCCACAGGGGAAGAGCTTAGCAACACCATGGGAGCCCACTTCTTGTATCAGCATGACATGGATGTGAGACATGGAGTCAAAGAAGATCATTTTGAAACTCTAAGGTTTAATAATTGTTTTATTGAATTTTGAACTTGCATGGGGCCTGTAGCCCCTTGGTTTTGGCCGATTTATCCAATTTGGAATGGCATATTTACCCAATGCCTGTATTCACAATGTATCTAGAAAGTAACAAACTTGTTTTTGATTTTATAGGCTCATAGGTGGAAGAGTCTTGCCTTCTCTCAGATGAAACTTTGGACTTAGACTTTTGGGTTAATGCTGATATGAGTTAAAATTTGGGGGAACTACTGAGAAGGCATTATTGTGTTTTGAAATGTTAGACAAATGAGATTTGGGAGGCCTCACTGACAGAATAATATAGTCTGGCTTTGTGTCTGCACCCAAATCCCCATGTGTTGGAGGAGGGACCTCCTGAGAGGTGATTAGATTATGGGGCAGTTTCTCTATACTGTTCTTGTGATAGTGAATGAGACCACATGAGATCCAATGGTTTTATAAGGGAATTTCCCTTGCTTTGCTCAGCACTTCTCTCTCCTGCTGCTGTGTGAAGAAGAATGTGTTTGCTTTCCTTTCCACCATTATTGTAAGTTTCCTTAGGCCTCCATAGCCATGTGGAAGTGTGAGTCAATTAAACTTCCCTCCTTTATGAATTACCCTATCTTGGGTATTTATTCATAGTAGCATGAAAACAAACTAATACACTTCTTCTAGGTAGACAATGGCAATAGCAAAAGCATAGCTCTGTGATAAGAAACATTGCACATTGCAATACCTAAAAGGCCAATATGGCCTGAGGTGAGAGTCTGGGAGATAAATTGTAGAATAAGAGGCAAATGATTCCCAGTGTACGATAAATACTGTGGCAGTTCCCAAATATATCTGAAGTTTATTTTTATATATCTTATCAAAGTTTTTGCAATAAGAAGTAATGTTTTAATAGAAAATATGCAATCTTGCCCTGATAAAATATGTGCTAGAGTTTGGGTCAACCAGAGTTTTGAAAAGTGAGAAATGTCAAAGAAGTCAGACTGACTTTCTGCATATTGTGTCTGTTCTTTGCTCATTTTACTACTGATCCATGAACCACATATGTGTAATCAGATTTCATGCAGGCAAGCTAAAATTAAAGGAATTTAACAGGAATTTAGTCCTCTCTTAAGAAATAGTTGCAGTATGAATTCAGCCAAAGCAACCAGCTTTATAAAAGTATAATATTCTTCAGAGAAATTTTGCAGAATGCATTATTTCTACATTGTATCTACATTGAAATTTCTTCAGAGAAATTGAATATTCTTCAGAGAAATTTTGCAGAATGCATTATTTCTACATTTCTACATTGACATTATTCTCAATGTCAAAAAATCCCCACAAAACAGAAAATATGGTTCATTGTCAAGAAAAAGAAAATTAACAGAGACCAAAATTTTAATGACCTAGAGCTTGTGAAAAACAAAAAAAGAACTTTAAAGCAGTTAGTACTCCTTTGTTCAAGAATGTAAGGAAAATTTATAATGAGTAAAAAGATAAACATCCTCTGAAGAAATATAGATACTCATAACCAAATTTAAGTTCTAGATGTGAAAAAGGCAGTATCTAAAGCAATCCACTATTTAAGTTTTTGAACAAAATGAAAATAGGAAGGAAAGAAACATCAAACTTCAAGATGGACCAATAGAAATTATCTAATTTGAAAAACAGAATAAAATTACTAAGAGAAAGAAGTAACTCAGAGATATGTTGGACAGTAATTAAAAGTTCAAACATATGTGTAATTATAGTCATTATGGAAGGAAGAGAGTACTTCAAAGTATGGGAGTATAATATCTGCTTGTGGAAAATAAACATATTTACATAAATGTAGAATTTCAAGAGCTTACAGAACAAGATGGAATATAAATAAGCAAACAAAAAACTCACATAGGTATGTTGCAGCCAAATAACTGAAAACAGTGAACAAGTTGACATAAATAAGTGGAAAAATGACATATTGCAAGTAAGAAAACTTGGTTGAGTATTCAGAAACTATGGACTGTAGAAAACTAGTTTTTAATTGATGAGAGCAGATGTCAACCTGGCATTGTATATCTAGCAAAAATATAGAGTACTACAAGAATGAAATCTGTATAAAGACTTTTCTGATGAAATAACATTAACGGATATTTCTTTTACCAAAGAACATGCACTATAAAAAATACTAAATGTCACTTTTTAAAACTTACTATGGCAGCTAATTTGTGCTGCTATGGTATGAAAAAAATGAGAAATTTTTTTTAAGATAGAAGGAAGGACATTGTATATATGAATATGAGTAAAATAGGAAGCATTTTATTTTCACTCTCAAGTTTTAAAAAAACTACTGATGGCTTTAAGACAAAATAATAACATTGTGTTCTGGGTTCATAATTTATGTGAATGTAGCACATATGCTAATGAAAATATTAAAGACTGTTTAAAGTTGCAGGATTTCCTCATTAAGAGAAGTGGCAAAATATTTAAATCAGCTCTCTGATATTTAGTGTATATACTGTAATTCTTATATAAATTAGTTGTTTTTTGTTTGTTTTCTTGAGGTGGAGTCTCACTCTATCGCCCAGGCTGGAGTGCAGTGGCTTGATCTTGACTTACTGCAACCTCCACTTCCCGGGTTCAGGTGATTCTCCTGCCTCAGACACCAAAGTAGATGGGATTACAGCTGTGCACAACATCACCTCCAGCTAATTTCTATATTTTTAGTAGAGACAGGGTTTGACCATGTTGGCCAGACTGGTCTCAAACTCTTGACCTCAAATGATCTGCCCACTTCAGCCTCCTAAAGTGCTGGGATTACAGGTGTGAACCACTGTGTTCAGCCTCAAATTAGTTTTTTAAAAAAATGTCCTGGAAATTCCTCACATTCAGGAAGAATTTTTTTATGCAGTAGAAAAACCAAATTAAATGCAATTATAACTACTAAAATTATGGATAAAACCTAAAGAGATAAAATACCAATACGTGATGATTTTGGTGGAGATAGTGTCTTTTTGCTGCCATTTCATTAATGTTCACATGTAGAATATTTTCATTAATGGAATCTCCTGATTGCTTTAGTGTTATGGGTTATTATTGTTTACTATGGTTCATCTTACGGGTTTATTAACAATAACATTATGTCTATATTTTTCCATTGATTTGTTCATCATCTTTGTCAGTTATTCAATAGATATTATATTTTTATTTTCTCTTTCTATTCTCCCTAACCACTGGGAAAATATGTTATTTTAAGAAAGATCTGTGATTATTTCATTTTTAATACACCTAGTCTAGTTATTCTCCACACAGTTTGTCTAGCATCTGCCTAAGAGTGATGGTATACTAACAGGGTCTCATTCCAGATGGTTAAACTAAGTATTACTGTATACTGAAGCTTAATACTGAATACTGAATCTTCATTTTCTATGCCAGTAGAACTAAATTGTGTTTCTAATATTGGACTACCAAGTATGAGAGATCTTCAATTTAATATCTAGATCACAGATCATAATATAAATGTAATTTTCTACAATAAATTTCCCTCCTCATCTCTACCTCTATGAGCATCTGTTGCCTTGAAGGAATTATATTAAGTCTTAGCTTGGATTTTCAGTTCAGGTTTTCTGTGTACAATTTGCATTGCTCTGAACAGCTGGCTATCACTTTTGCTTTCCCATTTCATTCACAGTTGAAATGATTTACCACCCATGGATGCATCCTGTTTCTTCCGTGTTCATTTGTTGAGTTAATTAACTTTTACTCTTTCTAGTGTTTTAATACAAGCCTTAATAGTTAATTCAACTATAAACAGCTAAAGAGTGTGTACTGTTTTACTAAAAAAAACTGTGTTGAGAAGTCTGCAATTAAATGTGTGAATTTTTCAAAACAGCAAACTATTTTCCCCAGATAACAAAAATCATATCAAAGCTTAAATTATTTCATAGATGATTTGGTTTTGATTACAGAACATCTAAACTATAAATAAACCATCATTTTTGGTCAGAAAACAGTTTTCTGTGTCTTCATAATTTTCCTTTTCCCAACAAAAATTCCTGGTTTCATAACCCGTATGCAATCAGTAAGCTCAAATTTATTTCCAACATACTTCCAGGTTGTGACAATTTTCCTGGTGGTCATTTGTTCAATCTGCAGCTGCAAATCTGTTTCCTCCAGGTTCCCTTGCCACTTTGTTTCTAAATCCTCAGTTGACATGATTCTTCCATGTCATCCTAAAAATTCTAAAATTCTAAAAAAAAAATTCTAAAATTGTAGATTCAAGATGTTCACAAATAAAAATTACTTTATACTTTAATTCCAATAGATTTCACCTAAGTAGTATGGTTATAAAAATTGTACCTTGTGATCAAAGTGATTCATATCAGTTAGTTTCTTTAATTAACACTGCATGGGGCAGCATTACAGGATGACACTTGCTATGGGTCAACATTTGCATCCCATGACAAGTTCTCTTGGTCCCAACTGCACCTCAAGTTGTTCTGTCTGCAACCAGTGTTAAGCAGGCTTTGATTATTCTTATTTAGGTGCAGCTGGACAGCCTCCTGACCCAAATTTTGCTATGGATCTTCCATTTCTTCCTTTGGGAAATCTCTGATTCATGAAGGATGACAGCTGTGGCACATGGCAGTCACAAATACACACCTAGAAAAGGTAGGAGAGGCAATATTTCACGGCACACCTTAACTAATTGGGGATGGCATCTTGTAGATAAATACTTCCTACTTTTGTCGGTGGGGGCGGAAGATTCTGCAAGAGAGTTCATGTATTGTTTAATCTTTGAACTGTATATATGGCCCTATGTTCAAATTTTGACATTTAAGCTTTCGGAAGTCAGAGGGAAGCCATGGTGCATCTACTGATGCTCTGACTCAAACTCTTCTGGCATCAGACTTATACTGGAAGCACGTACACCTTACCAGATGAAAACCTCCCATTTATGCCTAATATAGTTTTCACAGGTTACTCTGCAAATCCATTTTTTATGTCTCTCTTAGGAGTTTAAGGCTTAAGCATTTAGGATGTCACATTCAGGAGTGTAGATTTTTTGAGCACAAAGCTTAGTATGCTGTCTCTGCTCGTCTTTCATTAGAGGAGACCGCTCAGAAATATTTTCATTCCCAAAACACTGTTGACCTATTTTCTTTCCCTGAATTCCAAGTTTTAAAGCCAGTGGCAAAACTCCAAGACTCTACTACTTGAAAGAGAACTTATGAATGTATTTTATTTAGAGATTTTTAAATCTCTAGAAAGTTAATGGGAAGCTCAAGAACTGCCTTGAAGCTTAGGTCTCTCCTTAAAAATATAGCCCATTTTCTTTAATCTTTTTGTATAAAACCATAAAATGAAGTCTCTAGGAGTCTATGAGCAAGCTGACCAATCAGCCTTAGCAGTGGTCACCTTGGTAATGCTTCTTAATATTGATTTTCTTCTTACCTCAGTCAACTCTTTGGCTTCTTCTTGCTTTCGGAGATCATTTCCTAAGTCATCACTGGCCAAAGGTTTTGCTTTAGGCTCTGCTTTTGAGGATACTGAGGTTAAGAGAGAGTTAATACCTTTAATATGTGTTTATTTTAGGTTCTCCTTTTCTTATATGAGACTTGATTCAAATTCTCTTTATAAATAAAAAAGATACGATTATATCCTAAATAATCTGAGGTGAAATAATGAAAAACTATGCTTTCTAAAAATAGGACATGTGGTAGGCATATCTCTGGATATAGAATTCTATTATAGCCCAAATCCCATAATGTAAAAAGTTTTCATGGACATAAAAAGGGCATAACATCGAAATTGTAACCTAGTGACAGTGAAACCTGAAGGTAATATTATCTAGCCAATATAATATCAACAACCTGCTTAAGAAACACTTGAAGAGCCTGCTTAAGAAACACTAGAAACATGTTTTCCACTGTTAATACATGAATCTCAACTCTCAACTCCCACATTTTATATATTCTTTTTTCATTAATGGAAACTGTATAATAATATATGTCAATAGGATTGTACGATCATATATTCCTACTAATGAGAGTCTCAACTCTCAACTCCCACATTTTACAAATTCTTTTTTCATTAATGGAAACTGTGTAATAATATATGTCAATAAGATTGTACGATCATATATTCCTACTAATGAGAGTCACTTGTGGGTGAGATGTAGAGCTGTAAATTTGTGACACACAACTTAAATCAGTACCATTAGTTATCTCTGAACTGAGCTCTAAGAGAAAATGTTAGAAATAGGAAAACAGAACTTTTATATGTACAGATCTCTGAAAAGGAACACACACACAATGATTAGCACATATTTTCAGCTTAATTTATTTGTCATATCTTTAGTTTTATATACATTATGCCATTAAACCAGTGAGAATGAGTGAGTATTGGTGGTAGAACTGTACATATTCACTCGCAGAAGCAGTCATCTTAATTCAAGTAAAGGTGCTGTTTCGTAGCATGGCCTCTCCCTCCTCTGTGGTTGTTTTCCTATTTTTATTGATGTGCAAAATACAAAAAAAAAAATAGATAGGTATTTTTTCCTTTTTCACTAATCTGCACTTCTTGTCTTAAATATAGATGTACCTTTGATAAATAGCCAATGTAAGAAAGAAGTATAAATGTTAAATTACAATTTAAAAACAACATTAGCCAGGTGTGGCGGCTCATGCCTATAATCCCAATACCTTTGGCAGGCTGAGTCAGGTGAATTCCTTGAGCTCAGAACTTCAAGACCAGCTTGTACAGCATAGTGAGACCTCCTCCTTACAAATATATTTTTTAAAAATTGGCCCAGTATGGTGGTGTTCACCCCAGGAGACCAATGCTGTAGTGAGTTGTGATTGTACCCTTGCACTCCAACCTAGGCAACAGAGCAAGACCCTGTCTGAAAAATAAAATAAAATATAAAATAAAATGAAAATAGCTAATGGTTTTGCAGTAACATTGTTGAAACCTACAGGAACAAAAGATCATTTCAGCTAAATTATTAATATACAAGTGAAAGAACTACAAGATTCTAAAGTTGGCAGAAATAAAAAATTATTTAAGTTTCTATAATAGGCATGCCAATAGATAATATGTTGAAAAATCACATTTAAGAAATTAACCATCTGTATGATGTATAAAATTATTTACCTTTTTTTTTAGTAAACAGTACTAAAGTCCAAAACATCTACAGAGATTACCTTGTCTAGCCAACCAATTTGCAGAGAAAATATATTTAAAATGTTCAATGACTCCATTCATTTAATACACTCATTGATAGATGCGAGAGTACGGTAAGTATTTTCTAACTTTTTTTTCTTTTTTGATGGAGTTTCGCTTTTTTCACCCAGGCTGGAGGGCAGTGGCACGATGTCCGCTCACTGCAACCTCTGCCTCCCGGGTTCAAGGGATTCTCCCTCCTCAGCTTCCAGAGTAGCTGGGATTAGAGGTGTGCACACCACTATGCCCAGCTAATTTTTGTATTTTTAGAAGAGATGGGGTTTCACCATGTTGGCCAAGCTGGCTCCTAACTCCTTACTTCAGGTAATCTGCCTGCGTTAGCCTCCCAAAGTTTTTGGATTACAGGTGTAAGCCACCAAACCCAGCCTTTTCTGACATATTTTAAAGGACCTATTATAAATCAAGATAGACTAGTAGCATGGTACATGGCAGAAATGAAATTAATTCCATAGTTTATTTCTATATGCTATTCCTACTACTACTAATGATAAAATACCAACTAGAAAATTCAATTGCCATAATAATATGTTTTATAACAATAAACAAAAATTAGACAAATGATAATCTATGCCTTGTAGGCCCGCATGCCTAGGCTTGATATTGCACACAGACTTTATCATAGTCTCTGTCTCTACTGTAAACTTGGGTGAATTTTCACTGAGACTAAATTTTTTGGGGTCCAAAATTATAATAAAAAAATACCTTAAGAAATTTATGTGGTTGCTATTACAAAAATCCTCTCATGCTGAATAAACTGATCTTAGAAAACATGCATTCTCTTCTTATATGCTTTACTACATTTATTATTGTGTGTTATGCTGATTACCTTAAATAATTAGTATGAACTGGATAGTGATGGGGAAGAAATAAGAATTATTGCTGGGAAAAAAAAGAATTAATTGCAATTTTCTGTCTTGGGAAACTAGATTTATAATAATTTTGTTACAGCTGTGAGAGATAATATAGGAAGTAGAAACATTATTATTTTGGTGTATGTTTTTACAATGTCTAGCTCAAAGATTAGGTAAGAGCATTATGATATCTTCTGCTACAGCCAGTTACCCATCTGTCCATCCATAATCCATCCATCCAGTTTCACTGGACATTGAGCATTTATTAAAATAATATGCTGCATTAAATGTGAATTTTGTTATTTCAAGCATTCCTTTTACATTTTTGTATGATTTTACCTGTATAGAAATACAGTCCAAATATAAGGAATGCAGAAGGTCCAGGCTACATGGGAAAGCTCCCTCTAGTTAGCAGAAGTAATCAATTCATATAAACATAAAAGATAAAAATGCAGAATATTTTTCAAAAATATTTTCTGCTAAATACTATAGTATATAAGCAAACATCAGTTTCTTCAAAATAATGATGGTATTTATAGTTTCTAGAAAATGGAGTTTTTAAAATTTATTATAACCAGTTTTCTAATTTTAAACACAGATTGATTCATACAGCAGTCCTCAAAAATATTTGAATTGTTTGATTCTAGTAATTTAAGAAGAATACTTGTATCATGTAATAAATGATCTGCATTCTAAAGGAGTCTTTAGAAGAACTGGAAAACTAGTTTTGACTATGCTTGCTGTTAAAATTAAAGAAAATATTTTTTGCACTTCAATTTTCCTGGCTTAGGCATAGTGGCAATATATTTATGCATTTTTTGGTGAGTTATTGCTTTTGAGCCAATTTTTCCTATACTCTCTTTATAATTATTTTTGCCCCTTTATTATAGAAAGGCTTGTAATAAGGAGAAGAGCACATGCTATGTTATCTGAAAAAAGTGAATTACATTTTAACTCAACATATCCTCCATATTTAAAATCCCGTTGGCTATCACCTTTGTCACCTTTGTATCCAACAATTGTAGACCTTGATAGAGGGGTTTAATTTTCCACATAGTATAGTTTTATTGTACATTTTTGTTGCTTTCTTTGTGGCCAGTATCTTTTGTTACTCTTACTACTGAATCCTACTTCCTCATGGAATAAGGCATAATACATTCCCTTCCTTTGCCCACAAACAGCCAAACTTGGTAGCACTAATTAGACAGATCCACTCAAGACTTATATTCCTAATACAAGTCA
Organism: Cacajao melanocephalus; assembly: GCA_963573385.1. Classification (NCBI taxonomy): domain Eukaryota; kingdom Metazoa; phylum Chordata; class Mammalia; order Primates; family Pitheciidae; genus Cacajao; species Cacajao melanocephalus. The sequence continues at coordinate 5,087 of CAUYLG010062879.1, read as the reverse complement.
CTTTGCCTTAGAAAAATTAGATATAATCTATTCTTGCTGAAAGGCTGAATAATCTTATGTGTCCAAAAGAAAAAATATATATAGTAAATATATTTAATCTGTGCATTAAAATCTAGGGAAATATCCATATATCAGAATATAATGCATATACACACATTAGGATAGAGAACAAATACTTTTATATATATACTGCTGGATAAAGCTTAGTGACATTAAATGAGCCATTCAGTGAATATTTGATATTTAATGCAGATATTCATCATAGCTTCATTGATTCATTCTCATAGCTTTCTACATTTTTAAGCTTAGAAGAAATTTAATTTTCCTTCCTATTTCATGTTTTCTTTGTGTAAACGTGTGTGTGTGGGTGAGTGTGGGTGTACACATTGGAAGACATGGATATAAAAATATGAATTTGAGAAACCAGTTAGGTATTTATATCAATATAAGCCAACTACAATCGCTGAGTTTTTGCTATTATCATATTTTATCAAATTAATATTGCTCTATGTCAATGTTTTTAAATATAGTATTTCTCTCCAAATGTTTAAACATTAAGTCCTTAAGTAACTTAAAAGTTAATATGTAACAACCAATTCTTAATCTCTCTCTCTCTCTCCATATATATATATATTTGGAGTATATATATATGTGTATATATATTTGGAGTATATATATATATATATATATATATATATATATATTTGGAGTATTCAGTTTAAGAATTAAGACTTTAAGAACATTTCTAAAATAACTCCAAAACCAAAGATAAACTTTTCATTATACCTAAACAGAATAATATCATTTATAATTTTAAGTTTTTAAATTTATGATATGATCATGGTCTTTTTTTTCCCTAATTATAGCAAATATTGTCTATATATCTGGAATCATTTAACCAAATAAAATATGAACGATATATCCATTGCCACTACTTCAAACATTATGAATAACTTTAAAATACAACTTTCATAAAACTAGTCTCTGTACTCTTTTTTATAATTTTTAATATTTTTCTTCCTAGAAAACCTTTAAATTAACATGTCTGATAAACTGAAGTTATCTCAGTTACATTTATTTTTCATAATTGGTGATACTCCTGGTGTTAAAACATGAAGAGGTTAAGGAAAGAGAATTCTGGCAGAATCACAGTAAAAAAAAAGCTTGAAAGATTGCATTTTGACAAATCAATAAACTTTTTATATCACATAATTACATTTTCATTTTGTCCTCTTCAGGTTGGTTACTAACACAGCAGTAGACTGGCTGTCTGCTGTCTAAGCCAAGGTTAAGAAATATGTTTACAATATAATATTTCTGTTGCCTCAGTACAAAATAAGCTCTGTTCTTATTTCTTGACATATTCTTGTTGCCTTTAAAGCATTAATCTCTGGTACTTTTTAAGTGGCAAAATAAGCAAAGAAGCAAATAGTATAAATATATATATATAGTTATAGAGCTTCTAAGAGTTCAAACTTCTACACCAGTTTATTGTCTTTTCTTTCAAGATTTTCTGTGTTTATGTTTTTCTAGATAACCGTTGTTTCACATTCAAATTTAGATGTGTAAATATTAAGGGTTATAGCATAGTTACTATAAACTTCTACAGAATTTAAAAGAATTATTTACTAACTACCTGGAAACCACAACTGTACTTTCAATACGAATTAATTCATCACATATAAAGTAAACATGACTAACATGAACAAAATTAGTTTTGTTATTTGTGATTTAATTAAAAAAATAAATTCTAATGAGGGTAAATGAATGGTAACTAGTTAATAAAATTGTTAGATGTATCAACAAATATATTAAGTATATATAATTAATAATGATTAAAAGATTAAGTAACTATCTAACAGTAATCAAATCAGAAAGAAATTTTAGATTCATGAAGCAAGTGGATTGATGTTTTACATTACAAAAGAGAAGTATATTATTCACACTGATTTTACTCTATTTTTCTTTACAATGAGAATCATTAGATCAATGGAAACATAAAAAATTACATTCTTATTCTACTGGGTATCGTAGAACACTCAAAATAATACTTAGTTGAAATTCAGTAAATAGCTATGAAAGATCTCTAAATAATGTCCTCAATAGTTTTATAACTGATTTTTTAAAAAAACATGTTTATGAAAGTTTCTTAAGATTTAGATTTTGCCAAGCATGGTAGATAAAAGACTAAATGCTAAAAGACTCTCAGCATTTTTAGAGTCTGAGATGGGAGGATGGCTTGAGTTCAGGAGTTCAAGATCAGCCTGGGCAACATAGTGAGACACTATCCCTAAAAAGAAAAAAAAAATAGCATGGTTGCGTGCACCTGTGATCCCAGCTACACAGAAGGCTGAGGTGAGAGGATCACTAGAGACCAGGAAGATCAGGCTGCAGTCAGCTGGAAAGGCACCTCTGCACTCTAGCCTTGGGAGACAGAATGAGACCCTGTAGCAAACAAAAAAAAGTTTAGATTTTTCACCTGTCACCAAAGATACTTCGTTGTTTTTAAATACAAACATGTGTGTGGATTTCTGGACTTGACTTTGTGCTTCATTGTTGAGGCTATAACTATTTAAATCATAAATTGATAACAAAAATGCTTTGAACAAATGCATCTATGTCATGAAATAAGTCATAGAGAATAATTTTTTTCTACAGTTATTAAGAAAAAGAATTTTTAAGCACTATTTCTTCATCCAGATTGGAAAATACTTTCAGCTCTTTTTTAGCTTATAATGATACAATCTTTATGTTTTATAAATTCACTTGAATCATAAATTACAGTTGAAATTCTTTTTCAGAAACATAATTTATTAAACCTTATGTTTTAATTGAAATATGAGAATATGGTAGGCTTCAGAGTGGCCCCCAAAAAGATATGTCTACAGTGTGAATATTAATTTTTATGGCAAAGTATGTGATTAAGTAACTGAATGAAGGAGCTGGTCCTGGATTATCCAGGTGGGCCCTAAATTCAATTACAAGTGTTCTCAAAGAGTGAGACAGAGAATTATTAGACACAGAAGAGAAGAGAGCAAGGTGAAGAAGATAGCCAAGATTTTCTTGATGCAGCCACAAAACAAGGAATGAGAACAGGCAACAGAGATTGAGGAGGGGTTGTAGCCCCATCTACACCTTGCTTCAGACTTGTGGTCTTCAGATTGTGAAAAAAATAAATTTAAGTTGTTTTCATTGCCAAGCATGTGGTAATTTGTTATAGCAGCCCTAAAAAACTAATAGATTAAACTAGCATTTTAGCTAGTGATAGTATTGAAATTAAATAATGATGTGGTTTATAAAATCTATACACTGAAGCAATCACAGTATACAAGAACAATGGTAGTGTACTTAGTACACATTATAGTCTATTCTACTTACAAAATGAAAGTTATTACTTGTAGAAGTTGAATCACTGTGCATATACATTTTTTAAAACTTTAGTATGGGTTTTTAAGCTATAGTTAATGTTTCGAATATAGAACTAACCTGACATTTTGCCTCACTGTTGAGATGTGAAAACTAAGACTTTAAAAGCATTTGAGAAATGATAAACACGAATGAGACTAATTTTAATAATGGGACATTTTACTCAATAATATGAATTTTATGTTGTAGTTGAGATGTCTCAAATAGTTGCAGTACATATTTCCTACTCATTTTAATCAGTAACAACATACTTTTGACAGTTTTTCAAGAACTTAAAACAAAAGTTACTATTTATAACTGTATTGAGCCTTCCTTTCTGTTTCTTTAATAATCTGAAATATATTCAAGATCATTTGTGGTTAATACAGTGCTTTTAATTTTCACATGGTTCATAATATTCATAATATTTGTTCCAACATCCACAATGGGGTTCTGAGGTTGGGCAAGGTTTGCATTTTAAGAATGAGCAAAGATTCACTCACTTTTATATAAGGCTGTCGAATAGCTTGAACATGACTCAGTGAGACAGGTCAGTCTTCCTTGATATTCATTTGTCCTTGAGCCCTTTCACTCCATTTGTCAGGCTTGTCTTAATGGAAAAAAGTGCCATTCATCTTTAATCAGTTGCTATTACTTCTCTCACTGATAATCATCTAGAATGTTGTCTAACTACATGTGTTGCTATGGTGACCTTCTTGTACTGGTCAAAATGTTTTAATCTTTCAAAACATGAGCAATAAAAAAGTACTAGCATTTTCCATGGGCTTGCTCCCACTTCATTTTTTCTTTGGACAACATAAGTAAATTGCAAGATTTAAAAATATATGTAGTACATTATGTCCAGTGATTGCTCTGTGAATGAAGGAAATTTCAAAGCACAAATGGCTGCTTGTTTTGTGACAAGTAACGGCAGGCAGACAGCACATAGATTTCAGTACTGTAGCTTATTACACCCAGCAATAAATCAAAAAACAATAGTTTTTGTTACTTTTACAACCCCTCTAAGAGAGTTTTTTAGATTTACCTTGACTTCATAATATTATTATTAAATTTTCAAATGTGCCAAGATAACAGGAAGCACAGTCCATTATATTTTTAAGCCTTCAAATCATTTTTATCTTCTGCTTGGGTGTTCATAACATTTAGTCATGTATTAATCAAATTATTCATTTATAAACATTAATGGACTGTTTTCAAACCTTATTCTAGGAAAACTTAAAGAAACAAAAGAGTAGAAGCAAATAGCCCGTGTCATGATTAAACTAGGTGAAGACTTAAAATATACCAGCAGAAATAAGAGGATATTAACAATAAGAGCAATGTTGAATGTAAAAAAAAACTACAAAATATTATTATATTTTGTATCAATAAACTGTAGAATTTCAGAGGAAGAAAATATCTATATAATCTGTCATAGATGCAATTGTCATCATGCAAATGTTCTGAGCACGGTTTCCTTTCTGTCTGAAGATTACTTAAAAGTTTTCTTAATTCTCCAGTATCCTCACTACTCTTCTCACTCTTCTTTTTTTTTTTTTTTTGAAAGAAAGAAAAAGAGAGGAAAGAAAGTGAGAGTGAAAGAAAGAAAGAAAAAGAATGTATGAGAGAAAGAAAGAGGAAGAAAAAGAGGGAGAGAGAACAGGATTCTTGTTCTACTGCCC
>CAUYLG010062878.1:0-16344 GCA_963573385.1 Cacajao melanocephalus | reverse complement strand
TGAAGCTGCTGGGAATCACATTTATTTGTAGGTCCCAAAATAGCCCTGAGGTCTGAATAGGAAAATATCTTTTATAAACTCTAACAAAACTCTCACCTCAAAATAAAACACTATGAAATTTACACAATTGTATCTGTACTCAGTATCTTTACAATATCCAGAAACCTACAGGATTTTTAGAAATGACAATGCAAATAGGTTTACATTCAGAAGAGCGCTTATACTAAGAGGACGTAACTTGAAACCTGGCACCCTGTGCAGGAATCTGTTCAATCCTTAGAATGGTCATAAAGTCATCTTTGCTAAAAACACAGGTCCTTGGACACCCCCAAATGCCAGGCAGAATGAAGAGAATTCCAGCATATTGGCTTTCACTGTTCATTTGAATGGGGTATAAGTGCTGGTCATATTTCTGGGCCTGTCATCGCCTTTTGCAGTTTTCATCAGGTGTATCCATAGCTGTGCAGTTCTAAACCAGCTTCTAGAACTTTTGCTTAAAAACTGGTGTTAAGGTGCCTCCACAACTATCTCCCAAAACTTCATAAAGCATCAGGCCAATGTGGACCATTGCATTACCTGATGGATAGCTTCATTTTTTCCTCCTTTTTATTTAAAAACAATAGAAGGATGTAGTATTACGACAAAACTATTTCCCTCAAAAACTGAACTGTGTTAGTACTGATCAGAGTATCTGATATGTAGGCAGACCTGGGAAAATACCAGGGTTTCCTTAGGAGATGTTGATTCTGAGGGTAACCCGCAGCCACATGCCAAGGGTTGAATGCCTAGGGAGCTCTTCCAGGGGGGAAGAACCCTCCTGGGCCTGGGGCCTTGGATCTGGGTGCCTCTATGTGGCCACGGCATTCTAGATGAGCCAAAGGGGTTCTAGATGAGCCGCCTGGGTCAAGTTCTTGGAATTTTTTTAAAGTAACTCAACACTTTTTAAAAATTTTTATGTTTTGGGGGGGTTGGTAGGCCTCTAAGAGGGGTTCCTGCTCCATCTTAGGAGTTGTACCTATGTTATTCTACTCTTATATAGTTAAAACACTATAGCAAAGCCAACAATATACATGAGGACTTCAAAAAGTTCATGCAAAATGCATATTATGAAAAAACTATGTATGGATTTTAAAATGTTTTTGCACCAACATAAACACATCCTAACTTGTTATAACATACCTGAACAGAACCTAGTTTGAGGCACAAAACAGGATATTGCATCAGTTTGAAAATAGGCTGTGCAGGCTGGAACTGTGGCTCACATCTGTAATTCCAACACTTTGGGAGGCTGAGGTGGGAGGCTCACTTGAGGCCAGGAGTTTGAGTCCACCCTGGGCAACACAGTGAGACCTTGTCTCTACTAAAAATACAAAAATTGGCCAGACATGATGGCACATACCAGTAGTTCCAGCTACTTGAGAGGCTGAGGCTGGAGAACCTCTTGAGCCTGGGAGGCGGAGGTGCAGTAAACTGAGATCATGCCACTGCACTCCAGCCTGGGTGATGAGGCAACACTCTGTCTCAAAAAGAAAAAAATTAGCCAGGCATGGTGGTGCATGCCTGTCGTCCCAGCTACTCAGGAGCCTGATGTGGGAGGATTGCTTGAGCTCAGAAGGTCGAAGCTACAATGAGCCAAAATCTCACCACTACACTCCAGCCTGGATGACAGAGCTAGACTGTGTCTCGAAAAAACAAAAAAACAACAATAAAAGCCCAGGCACAGTAGTTCACTCCTGTAAATCCTAGCACTTTGGGAGGCTGAGGCGGGAGTATTACTTGAGGCCAGGAGTTCAAGACCAGTGTGGCCAACATAGCGACAACTTGTCTCAATTTATTTTAAACTAAAAAATTAGTTAATTAAAACAAAAAGAAAAGAAAATAGGCTGGGTGCAGTGGCTCACTCCTGTAATCACCTTTGGAAGGCCGAAGCGGGAGAATTGCTTTAGCTCAGGAGTTTAAGGCCAGCCTGGGCAACATGGCAAAATCTCGTCTGTACAAAAAAATACAAAAATTAGCTGGGTGTGGTGGCATGCCTGTAGTCTTAGCCACTTGGGAGGCTGAGGTTGGAGGATGGCTTGAGCCTGGGAGGTTGAGGCTGCACTGAGCTAAGATTGCACCACTGCACTCCAGCCTGGTCAATGGAGCAAAACAAACAAACAAACAAAAAACAAAAACAAAAAACACAACCTGTAAAGGGCACCCAATTTTCTTCAGTTAATAACATAAAAAAGACTGCATTGACATGGTTAAGTTTCCAGGACCCTCAGTTCCTTAAGGCTGGACTACATGGCTGTTATCATTGCTTACAAGAGTGTTGACCTTTATGATTCTTATATTGAGAAATAGTTTATACTTTTAATTTTTATCTTCTAATTCCATTTTTCCATGAACTTTTTGAAGTCCCCTTGTATCAATCAGTGTACTGAGTTTTGAGAAATACCCAAATGTGTATGTGGATTTTTTTTTTTGAGACAGGGTCCCACTCTGTCACCCAGGCTGGAGTATAGTGGCATAATCATGGCTCACTGCAGCCTCAACCTCCCAGGCTCAAGTGATCCTCCCACCTCAGCCATAGATGAGACCACAGGTGTGCGCCACCACACCCGGCTAATTTTTGTGTATTTTGTAGAGACAGTGAGTGTTTCACCATGTTGCCCAGGCTGGTCTCAAACTTCTGAGCAAAAGCCACCCATCCACCACAGCCTCCCGAGGGCTAGGATTACAGGCATGAGCCACCGTGCCCAGTCTATATGGATTTTTTTTATTTTTTGAGACAGTCTTGCTCTTTCGCCCAGGCTGGAGTGCAGTGGCACAATCTCGCCTCACTGCATCCTCCACCCGCCAGATCAAGTGATTCTCCTGCCTCAGCCTCCTGAGTAGCTGGGAATACAGGTGCATGCCACCACACCAGGGTAATTTTTGTATTTTTAGTACAGATGAGGTTTCTCCATGTTGACCAGGCTGGTCTTGAACTCCTGACCTCAGATGATGCACCTGCCTTGGCCTCCCAAAGTGCTAGGATTATAGGTGTGAGCCACCATGCAGGCAATGGATTTTTTAGTTAACCTTCTTTTTCCCCTCCAGCATCTGAATTAATCCAGAACTATAGTGGGATCCTAGAAACTAGTCATAACACTAAATAAAAGTAAATGAAGATTTGGTAGAGAGCCAGTAAAAATATTATGTGAAACAGAATCAACTGCAATTACCCAAGCAAGAGCAGGGATTACAGACGTGAGCCACCTGTATTTCATTTACCCCTTCTTCCAAGGTGTTCCTTTGCTCTCATCCTGAGCAGACAGTTATTACGCTGAAGATCAACCCGCACAGGCTGACTCAAGGAGAGCTCAGTTTTTCGGAGGTGGAAATTTGCTCAACAGGCCCTCAGGAAGGTGAAGTATGCATCCCTCTGAGGACCCTTCTGCTTCTTGTGACCCCAGCTGCTTGCTTTAGATACTTCCTTCCCAAGCTTTTTCATAGTGGAGCTCACCAATCATTAGGCTATAAGGGGAAGTACTGGGTGTTTCCTACAGACACACAGGCTCTCTGTGCTTGAAGAAGTAGGTCTGGGAGGATTATGCTCTCCAGAGAAAAAGCGAAGGTAAGAGGTGCAGAGCGGAGTTCTCATAATGGTATCTTTTTGGTCCTTCTTGAACCTTGGTCACGTAAGCCAAAAAAGGATATTCTTTTTTTTGCTCAAGGCTGATTTGGATTTCCATGAATCCTTATAGCTACTTTTGAGACAGGGTGTTGCTCTGTCACCCAGGCTGGAGTGCAGTGGCACAACCAACCACAGCTCACTGCAGCCTCCACCTCCAGGGCTCAAGCCATCATCCTCCCACCTCAGCCTCCCGAGTAGCTGGGACCACAGGTGTGTGCCACCACATCCAGCTAATTTTTGTATTTTCTGTAGAGACAGGGTTTTGCCACATTGGCCAGGCTGGTTTCGAACTCCAGGGCTCAAGTGACCCACCCACCTTAGCCTCCCAAAGTACTGGGATTACAGGCAAGACCAACAGCTCCCGGGCAGATTTTTTAAACTTGTGTATTTCTCAGCCAGGTGCCGTGGCTCACATATGTAATACCAGCACTCTGGGGGCCTGAGGCAGGAAGATGGCTTAATCCTAGAAGACTGAGACCAGCCTGGGCAACACAGTGACACACCATCTCTACAAAGAATAGAAAAAAAATTAGGTAGGTGTGGTGGCACATGCCCATGGTCCCAGCTACTTGGGTCCCAGGCTGAGGGTGGAGGATCGCTTGAGCCTGGAAGGCTGAGACTGCAATAAGCAGTGACTGTCACTGCACTCCATCCAGCCTAGGCAATAGGGCAATATCTTGCCTCAAAAAAATAAAAGTAAAAATAAAAAAATAAACTGTGCATTTCTTAAAACTTGTGTTTAAACCTCATAATTTCTCCTCAAACAAGTAGCTTATATAAAATTACTCATAAAATTACATGAGGATGCTAAAGAAATTGTTTTGAATGATGAAAATTTTGTACGTATTAAAATTTATTTTCTATGTATACCCAATTTTTCAAATATTAGATTTACTTATAAATTCACCAGTGTTATCATTTTACAATTGGCTGAAATTAACAGTTGCAATACAATCATTCTAGCTTTTCATACTCAATTCGAATGATTACAAAAGTTTATTTTCTGTATCTAATCAGAATCAAATATTTTAGATAGAATCTTACACTTTATTACATAATAAAATATAATTGAATATCTGCTTAAGTAACAAAACAGTTAAGAAATTGTTTGGGTTGTAATTAAAGGAGCATAAGTGTAAAATGTGTAGAAAGATAAATATTTTCCAAATAAAATTCTAATAAAAGGCTAAACATTCTCAAATATTTTACATACATAAAGAATAAATTATTTCTGGTTAACATGTTTTTGCTTTAGTGCCCCCCCCAAAAAAAAACCCACAACAAATTTGATAAACTTCTGTTAAAATCAAAGTTTTCTAGACCTGAATTCTATTATACCATCTCTTTGTTTAGAATTTTGCAAAATTCTTAGAAGATTGCATGGTAGGGTGGGGGAGGACAAATGCTTGCCAATACTGACATGGTTAATTAACAGACAGGCTCAAGAGGAGGAGGCTGGGAAAGAAGAGGGAAGATTATGTCACTAAGCACAGCTACAAAGGGAAGGAAAAGCCGCGAGGAAGCAGAGACAAAGGCGAGCCGACACACAGAGGCACGTTTGCTGTGGCTCAGGGTTTCTGTGTTTCAAGCATTCAGAGATGAATTCCAGCAAGACTTCTGGTTTGAGTCAAGCCTTTCAACTGAGGTGCTTGGCATACTTAATGGAAAAAGCGAGTACATTCAGATTTAGTTTTGCTAGATATTAAGCTAGAACACTGGTTGACAGTAAAACCAATACAGAAATGAAAAGTTGTGTTTCCAGTAAAGAACCGTACACACAAGCAGGTTTTGCTTATTAACATAGCAGGAGAGCATGGAAATTGGAGTTCAGTCGCTTTAGAAAACATAAAGGGCAGGGGAGGGGAGGGGAGGGGAGGGAAGAAAAGCAGGAATGCAGAGGAGCCCTCCAAGAACAAGGAGTGATTTGTGCATGAGAAGGAAATACAGACATTCTGTCCACGTGAGGTTCTGCTTCAGGCATTGCACCACGTTCCCACCACTGGCACCTGGAGGGATGTGTGTTCAGGGTCTCACTATGGTTGATTTCCCCATGTGCTAGACATATATTGCTAGCTAGAAGTTTTGCCAGGCATCTTCCCCTTTCCTAGTGCTAATGCCTAATTTCCTAAAGTAATCTGAATCCGTATAAGCCAGGGTAGCTCAGGAGGTTTTATTTATTTACTTATTTATTTAGAGGCGGAGTCTCGCTCCATCGCCCAGGCAAATCTCATCTGGAGCTGCAGTCGGCTCACTGCAACTTCTGCCTCACCCTCCCGAGTAGCTGGGGTTGATGCTATTTTCCTGCCTCACCCTCCAGAGTAGCTGCGATTACAGGTGTGTGGCACCACACCTGGCTCATTTTTGTATTTTTAGTAGAGGCAGGGTTTCACCATGTTGGCCAGGCTGGTCTCCAACTCCTGACTTCAGGTGATCTTCCACCTTGGCCCTCAAAGTGCTGGAATTACAGGCATGAGCCACTGCACCCAGCCTCAGAAAGTTTGAATACTACATCTAGTCTGCTCACAGATGCTTGAGCCAGAAGTGGGAAGGGTACACTTGTATTTTAGGCTCAAATGCTTTTCAAATGGAATACATTTGACTAAATAAAGTGAACACAGTCCTGAACCCTCCTCACTCCAGATATGCATGCAATCCACACCATCAAAAGAAGAGTTCAATTCCCAAGGCCAAAAAGAGGCTCTGCTGTACTGCAAAGAACTCTACGGCAAAATCGAACACTCAAATGAAGTGCCAGCATGATGCAGTCCGCTATCACCAGGAAGAATGGTGAGAAAACTTTTAGCAGATGCAAAAATGTCACCCCACCATGTTATTTTAAAAGTATTTTATCAGGATACAAGGACGCTTCACTGTTTTTAACCTACACAAGGTTAGTGTTTACCTGGAAACATAATTGCATATGGCCCTTTTCCTCTTGGATGTGTGACTTGACAAGGGTGTCTGTGCTCCGTGGCCCTTCTCGAAGCTCTAAGCCATTATACTGACATGAAGCTGCTCCGAATGTGGTGGGATGCCACTCACCTTGGCCTTTGATAATGAGGGCGACTGCTAAGTGTGCAGTCTCTTCTGGGGACTTTCCTCTGAAAGAGGGACAATATATTGATAAAATACTTTATTAATCAGTTAAGATAATTTTTGATCTACTTGAAAAAGACTGAACTATAATATTTCACTTTGAAACTGCTATTGCTCATGCAAAAATACTTGACTTTCATATTATATATAGAGCTCAGAATCTTTGGACTACACAAACATTCTCTAAAAGGGCAATGACTTAATTTTCCAAAAGTTAGAAATGACATCCAAAGGACAAAAGGTTAACTATTTTTTTTTAATCAGTATGGTTGGAACATTGACTAATGTATTCACCAATCTGATCAAGAAATCTTCCTGTGACTCCTCCACTGTACCAGACTATGTGCGTGTGTATGTAGAGAAAGGCAGAAAAAGTTCTGTCAGTGTCATTGTGTCTAAAATGCTTATTCTTGCCCATGTGGCAGTAAATTAAATGAGACTGTGCTTCTCCAGAATAAGCCCAGGTGTATCTAGGATTTACTTGTTTTCGGTATGAAGGTAAGGTAGGTATGAGAATGTTTTTAACAACAGAATTACTCAATCTAGATTAGGATGCTGTGTGGCATGACCATCTCAAATTCTGAAAGCCTGAGCTGGTTGTGGGCAAGGGGATACTCATTAATGACATAAATTTTATTTATGAAATATGTATCCATCATCTAGGTATCTTACACATGGAGAGCTGAGTGCCTCCCTTGTATAAAAAGTAACTGAAGACCAGAAGGAAGTGCACTTTGTCCTGCAAACGGAAGCAGAGTTCCATGCAAAGAATCAGCAGGTTTTCTAGATAGGTAATGCCACCAGTGGAGTATTATTACAGTTCTCAAATCACGAGGGAAACAGATGGAGAAGAGGGAGGAGGGAAAATCTTGCATTCTAAGAGGTAAAAGAGTCCCCATTACAATTGCAATGCTTCATTAGACAGCTGATTTTTTCTGGCTGGAAGGCACATTAAAAATAACCCTAATAATAACTTACCAAGACAATGGAAATCAAAAGAAAAGAAGGTAGAGGCACAGCTGTCTTATTAACACAACAACCAACTACCGCTGCAACAATACTCTGGTACAGGGACTAGGTCGTGTTAAAGACTGGGTATTTCAGTAAAGAGGATCTGGTGCTCTTGGTTTAGCTTCAGTGATTTTCCAGCACTGATGAAAGCCATTGTGCCCTGAACATGGAGCCCGCAAATCCTCCATGTGCCAAAGATTTCAGCTGTAGAGAATTACACCAATGTCTGCTGTTGGGAGTGCACCACAGGAGAGACCAAGCTCCCTGGTCCAGCTGAGTGGGGTCTTCCATGCGCTGTCCGCCGCTAAGTCAGAATGTCGACTAAGCAGAAAGGAGGAAAGGAACGATCATGGAATAGCTGACTTCTTTATCCTGGTTATGGGTCCATAATTCACATAAAAATAAATAATATGCAGTAAGTCAAAATCCGGGTTCAAATTTGTGACAAGAAAACAAAAGGACAACAATCTGGTATTCTTAAGGCAAAACAGAAACCTCTTTAAATAGACACTTTATTAGATCCACAGGCGATAAAATCCCAGAGCCACTGTTAGGCACGTAAAGATAGACCCTGTAAGAAAAAAACATTTGAAGAGTACTATTAGTTCTATTAAGAGCTACTTGAGGGAGCATCTTTTTATTAAGAAAACACACATGGCCAGGTGCAATGGCTCACGCCTGTAATCCTAGAACTTTGGAAGGCTAAGGTAGGCAGATCACTTGAGGTCAGCAGTTCATAAGCAGCCTGGCGAACATGGTGAAACCTCGTCTCTACTAAAAACACAAAAATTAGGTGAATGTGGTGGGGGGACGCCTGTAATCCCAGCTAGTTGGGAGGCTGAGGCAGGAGAATCGCTTGAAATCAGAAGGTGGAGGTTTCAATGAGGCAAGATTGCATCACTGCACTGTAGCCTGGGCTACAAGAGCAAAACTCTGTCTCAAAAAACAAAAAAACAAGGCTAGGCGCGGTGGCTCATGCCTGTAATCCCAGCACTTTGGGAGGCCAAGGCGGATCACCTGAGGTTGGGAGTTCGAGACCAGCCTAAACAACTGGGAGAAACCCCGTCTCTACTAAAAATACAAAATTAGCTAGGCGTGGTGGTACATGTCTGTAATCCCAGCTACTTGGGAGGCTGAGGCAGGATAATCACTTGAACCCAGGAGGCGGAGGTTGTGGTGAGCCGAGATCTCGCCATTGCACTCCAGCCTGGGCAACAAGAGGGAAACTCCATTTCAAAAACAAAAAAAAATCCCAAATAACTATAGTTCAATTATAGTATCTTATCAGTTACAAAAGTACACCATTACTTTACTACTAAGAAAGAAAAAATGCCAGTTAAAGGACGACACTTCATCTACTGGAAATTGTAAGACGCCTTCCAATTTGAGAGATGTTAAAGTATTTCGAAAAGTGTTGGAATCAATGCAGTATCTGTCAATAACTTATTTTATAAATTTATTTTCTTTTCAGGTTGATTTAAATAGATATAAAATAGCTTACCTGCTAAATATTTAATATTATCAAGCTTGTGTGACTCAAGCATGGTTTTGAGGCCAGCAACCTCAGTTTCTATCTTCCTATCTGTCTGGGTGAGGGCCCGATCTTGCTGGGCATGCTTTTAAAACAAAGAGAGTTGCAGCGTTAAGACCACGGCACATGCCCTCTGCTTTCTGTCCTACAGCTCCTTCCCAACAGGGTGCGGTCACAGGGAAACCTGGCTAGGCCTGGGCTTTAGTCTCAGTTCTGCAATCCTCATGCTGCGCTGCATTTGTCAGGACCCTTAACCTCTCTAGGCCTTAGTTTTCTTCTACTTGAAAAAAATGAAAACAGAAAACAAAACAAAACAACCAAACCAGTGGCCCTGCCTTTACCTGGGCTATATACACAATCAAATGCGATCACCTACTTGAAAAAGCTTTTTGTAACTCCAGGTTGCTATACAAATGTGGCATCATGAAGCCAGCCTGTTCTCAGAGGCAACGGCTATGTCTCATCCTTCTAAATCCTCCTTAGTCAAAGATACATAGTAAAGTCAAAAATGTTTTCAAGAAATGGAGTCTTAGATAATCTAAAAGCAGCAGTGCTATTTCTAGGCACATTTTTAAAAAGCTTTCTTTTTTTCATGTTCAAATATCAAGTGCTTAATTACTAATGAGGCTTGGATACCAAGGGCCAATTTGTGTCCTTCCCGAAATACAATACAGTTAAACTGGATACATAATCAACCCTCAAAAGGCAGTGGGTTTGGCTGATGCTATACAGGGTTGTGTAACTGCATTAATGCATAAAAACCCTGGGAATGCTTCACTAAAATTCCTAGAGCAACTAAATCGTTCCCTATGGCTACCAATTCAGGGAGAGAATAAAGAAATAAATGCCTGGATGAGTAGAAAAGTATTCTGGAGAAACATCCCAGGATTCTAGAATTCTCTCATGAAAGACTCTTGTGGGTTTCAGAGGTCGCAGGTTCCATACAGTATGGAAAAGCAGTAACGTATGCTACCAATTAAAATATAATAAAACATCTCCATTCCTCACTATTCTTCAATTACTAAGATTTAAACTTTCTTAATAAAACTTCCGTCAAGAAAAACAAACTTTCCAGCAGGGCGTGGTGGCGCGCACCTGTGGTCCTAGCTACTCTGGAGGCTGAGGTGAAGGATCACTTCAGCCCTGGAGACGAAAGTTGCAGTGAACTGAGATTGCACCACTGCACTCCAGCCTGGGCGACACAGGGAGACCCCATCTCAAAAAAAAAAAAAAAAAAAAAAGGAAACCTTCATTAAGAAAGTTTAAATCTTTCATAGCATAATTATCTTTCATTAAGATAGCCAAGTATTTTTTGAAGTGCAAAAAATCCTGTTACACTCCACTTCTGCATAAATACCCAAAAGAACTGAAAGCAGGGATCCCAACAGATATCTGAGTACCCATGCCCACTGCAGCACTATTCACAAAAGCCAGTGGGTGGAAGCAACACAAGTGTCCCTTGACAGATGAATAAATAAAATGCGGCTTAAAGAAAATGTGGTATATACATAGAATGGAATACTCATCAGCCTTAAAAAGGAAAAGTCTGGTCACTGCTGTGACATGGATGAACCTTCAGGACATTTGTTAAGTGACATAAGCCAGCCACTAAAAGGCTAACACTATTTATATGAGGTATGTAGAATAGTCAAATTCATAGAATAAAATTGAGGTCACCAGGGGCTGGAAAAGAGAATGTATCAGGGGGACAGAGTTTCAATTTTGCAAAATAAAGAGTTCTGTGATAGACAGTGGTGATAGTTGTCCCGAAATGTGAATGTACTTAATACCACTAAACTGTACACTTACAAATGGTTAAAATGATCATTTTTATGTTGTATATATTTTAGCACAATGTAAAAAAATCCCATGATGGTAAACCTGCATATAACTTCCTATTATTGTTACAAACAACCATGCACAGGACAAAGCAAAGATGAGTACAATGACAGAGAAAAATCAAAGTCTCATTTCTTACCAGTGCCACTATTTCTGTTCTCAATTCCAGCAGCTTCTTTTCATTCAATGAATACTGAAATAAACATGTAACATAGGTCAGATTCTGATCTACGTCCTTCTCTTCTCCTTCTCTGGTGCCTTAAATATTCTGGTCTCAGTACCTCCTAGAATATGTAACACCAGAAAGTCACCTCTGGGATGAAGTAGCCTACCTGCTTCTTTATACCTGTTATTTGAGGTTTCTTTCTTTTTTTTTTTCATAGAGGTGGGGTTTTGCCATGTTGCCCAGGCTGGTCTCAAACTCCTGAGCTCGAGCAATCCGCCCACCTTGGCCTCCCAAGGTGCTGGGATTACAGGCATGACCCAAGGTGCTGGCTAAAGTTCCTTATTTACACTTACTCATTCCTCCAATATCTAGATTTCCTTATAGCTGTCACTTCTTCCCACTTTTTTCCTTTTTTCATGTCTTTAGGTCCCTCCCACTATTGTAGCAGCACTCCCTGGGGCCCAATTTAGATGGATGCTGAGTCATATGCTTTTTGGTTTTGAGAGGGTTGAAAATGGAGACTCAACTCAATTTAGGAGCTATCCCGTCATAACTAGCAGCAAAACAGGTCATCACCTGAGGCTTAATAAAAGACAGGAAAGATATGAAGTTGGGGGAAAAATAGCTGCAAAGATTATTATTCTACGACAAAGACATTGTGTTGTGATTATAAAATGCAACATAAATACATAAATACACTAACTCTTCACATGTTGGTTTTTTGTTTAAGCTGGAATCTCACTATATTTCCCAGGCTGGAGTGCAGTGGTGTGATCTCAGATCCCTGCAACCTCCACCTCCCAAGTTCAAGCAATTCTCCTGTCTTAGCCTCCTGCACATGTTGGGTTTAGTAACAATTAAAAAACCCACTTGGGCGTAGTCATAATCCAGTGTTACTAAAGGAACTAATTCTACCCAGAGTCAAGATATCTCGCCTTTGGTTATTAATGTCAGTGAAAAGATTTAGGGCAGTTTTGTGGATAGTAAGATTGAAATCAGACTTATTTCCTTAGTAATGGGTAACAGAATTTAACTGAGCAAATGACAATCTATAATTTAAATGAAGACTTTTAAGATCTACATTAGCCTTGTTATAGAGAGAAAAAATGCTTTGAAGAATATAGAAACTTTATAGCTATAAAATGTTCTCCTGGGACTACTGGGAGATAATGTATTTTAAAAGCACTGCTTGGAAGTTAAAAAAAAAAAAAAAAAGAAAGAAAAGAAAAAAAAAGAAAAGCAAAACCAAAAAAACCCCAAAACCCTTAGCCAAGGATAGGTGGTGAGACCAACAACAATGCTCTTTAAACATCAGGCTTTCAGACCAGGAGAGTGCTATGCATCAAATCACCACTAGAGGGAGGCATGGAACAAGATTTTGCACACCATTAAACCTCAGTCTTCATTAACTCAACATTGACTCGCCCACAAAAGAAAAGGCTAAATCTTGACACTGCCATGATTTAACAAATAACATCTATGTAGCTCCATATCCCCATGGCCCAAAAGTTTTTATGTCATACTGCTTTTGGAACTGGCTGTAAATATCACAGTTAATTTTCAATTTAATGTAACATTTTAACTTTACCAAAAGAATGAGAGCCAAACAACTCATCTTCACCAATGCATGTTACAAACACACTAGCTGTATAATTTACTACTACTCTGCGCTTCAGAGTAATCTACGTTTATGATTACCAAGAAAAACTTCCCAGCTAGGTTACTAAATCACATAAATTCACTGGTTTGATGGGAGCTAAGCTATGAGGACGCAAAGGCGTAAGGATGGTACAGTGGACTTTGAGGACTTGGGGGGAAGGGTAGGAGGTGGACGAAGGACAAAAGATTACATATTGAGTACCGTGTATGCTGCTAGGGTGATGGGTGCACCAAAATCTCAGAAACCACCATTAAAGAACTTATTCATGTAACCAAATACCAGCTATTTCCCAAAAACCTACTGAAATTAAAATAATAATAATGAAACACTAAAAAAAGACTATAAGAACAATTCACAGTCCCAGTTGCTGTTCAAATATACCATGAAGACACTTTTACGTCATGTAGAAAAAGTTACTGTCATGATGCATAGGATTTAATTCAAACTCTGTGCACTGCTGCTTTCTGAAGATTAAGGTCAATATTAAGTCATTCCAGATAAAATAATAACAGGTAAATTATAATTATCTGCATATTTAACTATTAAGTTCAAATAAAATAAAATCAGTATTTTGAGTGCTGCATTATCAAATTTGCAAATATTGTAAGCTTTACTTTTCTTATTTTATGAGAACACTGAATGGATCCACTCTATATATCCAATAACTGAAAAATATGAGTATTTGAAGAATAAAATTTCATCTTTTCTTTTCTTTTTTGAGACAGAGTTTTGCTCTGTCATCCAGGCTGGAGTGGAGTGGTGCGATTTTGGCTCACTGCAATCTCATGGGTTGAACCCTCATGGGTTCAAGCGATTCTCCTGCCTCAGCCTCCTGAGTAGCTGGGACTACAGGTGCCTGCCACCATGCCCCACTAATTTTTGTATTTTTAGTAGGGACAGGGTTTCACCATGTTGGCCAGGCTAGCCGCGAACTTCTGACCTCAGGTGATCCGCCCACCTTGGTCTCCCAAAGTGCTGGGATTACAGGCTTGAGCTACCTCACCTGGCAGAAATTTTATCATTTTGAATGCCTTGGTTTAAAAACTAAAAATATGAAAATTTCTGGAAAATTTTTCTTTTGCTAGATGATGTCACTGACTTAAAATGAGTAAAATTTAAATATTACATCATTGAAAAATGTACATATGTATCAGCCTAGTTATGTTATTAAATTGACTCCATATAAAATAAAAAATTTACTGCCTTTAATCTACAATCATGCCCTGTATTTCCCGATGTCTTTGATGTATTCTTTCCCAGCCTGGTTAGCTACAGACACACAGTCATCTCCCTACCTCAAGTGAATTCAGTTCTGCCTGAGTACACAACCCACAAGGATAAAAGTAACCAAAAGAGTTTCTCCTCTTCCAAACACCAGTCACGTGCTATAGTCATTAACTATTTTAGTAATACTAGGTGATTTAATCGTTATGGGTGGAGACTGTTGTAAGACTAGAAACACAGGTAACACGGCTATAATAATAATTATTTTGTATAATGAAGCTCAGATTAACTCTTGAAATCCAGTGGCAGTTCCGAAACACAAGTAGGTTACTTTTTTGAGTTTCAATATTCGTGTCATTTATCATTAGAGCATATTTCAGTTAAAAGCAAATTGTGAAAAATGAGAAAACAACGAACAGTTGTGAGTACTCAGGTTCTGCGTGTGTTTTCAGTTTTGTGTTAGCGCAAGATGCTCCCTCTGCCCTATTTCTCATTATGCTAAGAATAAAAAAGGCACCTGATATTACCAAGTCCAAATAAAGTCTGAGCAAGAAGACAGCTGGATATTCAGACAGAATTAAAAATCACTGGAGACACCTGACACATATCTTTATTAAAACACTCAACTTGTGGTCTAGGCACATGGCTCACTCTAGTAATCCCAGCACTTTGAAAGGCCAAAGTTGGCAGATCACCTGAGGTCAGGAGTTCAAGACCAGCCTGGCCAGTAGAGATGGTGAAACCCCCATCTCTATTAATACAAAAATTAGCTGGGCGTGGTGGCGGGCACCTGTAATCCCAGCTACTAGGGAGGCTGAGGCAGGAGAATCGCTTGAACCCAGGAGGCGGAGGTTGCAGTGAGCCAAGATTGTACCACTGCACTTTAGTCTGAGCTATAGAATGAGACTCCATCTCAAAACAAAACAAAACAAAAACACAAAAGCCCCGACAACTTCTCACTGTATTTAAAAGACAACATAGAAATGTTTTAATCTTGAATTCCAGTGTATAATTTAATATTATTTACGATTAAAGACTTATTATTATTAAAGTCTGAGATAATCAACTTAACTCTTGCAAGATCAAGGCCTATGAGGATTTAAGTCAGTATTAAATAGATCAAGATTGCATTTAATTTATTCAATAATGTCTGTGTAAATATACCTAATATTTCTGAAACAGGCATTCAAATTGACTAATATTTTAATTTTAATGTCACTTTTGAAAGCATCAAATTTAAGTCTTAATCCAAAATTATTATAACAGAGAAAACAGAGCCTAACACTGATAAACAGAAAAATATTTAACAGTACCTATGACATGTATATAAACTTAGGCTTAACCAGGCATTCCATTCCAAAAAGAAATTTAGTCAAAGAACGTACCAATTCTTTTACTCTGCTCTTTTCTAGGTTGAAGTCTAATTTGGTATCTGTTCGGACTTTGATCACTTCATCCTAAAAGGAAGGCAAACGACAAAGAAGGAGAAATCCAAAGTAAGAAATCCAAACCCTCTGAGGATGTGACACCGGGACCATTGCCCACACTGCCCCTATCCTAGGGGAGGGAGCCCAGGGAAGGACAGAGCCAGGGGCTTCCAGAGAAATGGACCTAGGCCTACTGGCATCAGGGAACTCTGGCGAAGCACACGTGGAGGCAGCCTCTCCCAGAACTTCCCAGTTACACAAATAACCCCCTTATGTGCTTATGCCAGTATAGAGTGGGTTGTTGCTGCTTTTTTTGAGACAGAGTCTTGCTCTGTCACCCAGGCTGAAGTGCAATGGCATGATCTCAGCTCACTGCAACTTCCGCCCTTCAGGTTCAAGCAATTCTCCTGCCTCAGCCTCCTGAGTAGCTGGAATTACAGGCACATGCCACCACACCCAGCTAATTTTTTTTTTTTTGAGGCGAAGTCTTACTCTGTCACCAGGCTGGAGTGCAGTGGCACACTCTCGGCTCACTGCAACCTCCGCCTCCTGGGTTCAAGTGATTCTTCCGCCTCAGCCTCCCAAGTAGCTGGGACCACAAGCGCATGCCACCACACCCAGCTAATTTTTGTATTTTTAGTAGAGACGGGGTTTCACCATGTTGGCCAGGATGGTCTCGATCTCTTGACCTCATGATCTGCCCACCTCGGCCTCCCAAAGTGCTGGGAT
>CAUYLG010062876.1:0-11134 GCA_963573385.1 Cacajao melanocephalus | reverse complement strand
ATGTTCTTTTAGCTCACAGAAGTTTCTTATTATCCACCTTCTGAAGCCTGATTCTGTCAGTTCGTCACACTCATTCTCCATCATGCCTTGTTCTCTTGCTGATGAGGAGCTGCGATGATCCCCTGTAGGAGGAGAGGCATTCTGATTTCAGGTGTTCGCAGCCTTTTTGCACTGGTTTCTTCCCATTTTTGTGGATATATCCACCTGTCATCTTTGTAATTGCCTACTTTCAGATTGGGTCTGAGTGAACGTCCGGCTTGTTGGTGATGAAGTTTTTTCTGTTTCTTAGTTTTCCTTTGGCAGATGCCCCTTCCCCACAGAGCTTGGCCTTCCCGGGTTCAGCTGTGCTTACTGTGAAACAGTCCTCAGCGCTTCCAATTGCTGTTCTCCTTGTGGGGATGGGACCAGCCGAGCCCGACTCAAAGGGCACCCAGTCGCGTATACTCCGCACTGAGAAGCGCTGCGCTGTGCCGGGGCGCCGGCCAAGTGTTTTTAATATGTTTGTCAGTCACTTTTATACCTTCTTCTGAAAAATATCTATTCTTATCCTTTGTCCACTTTTTAATGGGACTATTTGTTTGATTGTGGATATTAACCCTTGGTCAAATGCATAATTTGCAAATTTTTTTCCCATTCTGTAGGTTGTCTTATTTACTCTGTTGATTTTTTCCTTTGCTGTGCAGAAGTTTTTTGGTTTAATTTAGTCTAATTTGTCTATTTTTGTTTTTGTTGTAGTTGCTTTTGAGGACTTGGTCATAAATTCTTTTCTTAGGCTATGTACAGAAGAGTTTTTCTTAGATTTTCTTCTAGGAGTTTTATAGTTTTAGATCTTACATTTGGGTCTCTAATTAATCTTGATTAATTTTTGTATATGGTGAAAGGTATTGGTTCAGTTTCATTCTTCTGCATATGGCTATCCAATTCCCAGCACCATTTATTGAATAGGATGTCCTTTCCCCAGTCTATATTTTTGCTGACTTTGTCAAAGATCAATTGATTGTAATTATGTGGCTTATTTCTGGGTTTCATATTCTGTTATGTTGATCTATGTGTCTATTTTTTTTGTACCAGTACCATGCTGGTTTGGTTACTATAGCACTGTAGTATAATTTGAAGCCAGGTATGTGATGCGTCCAGCATTATTCTTTTTGCTTAGGACTTCTTTGGCTATTTGGGCTCTTTTTTTGGTTCCATATGAATTTTAGGATTGTTGGTAGAAAATCACACTGGTAATTTGATAGATATTGCATTGAATCTATAGGTTGCTTTGGCAGTATGATTATTTTAACAATATTGGTTCTTCTAATATGCGCATGGGGTGTTTCTCCATTTGTCTGTGTTGCCTATGATTTATTTCATCAGTGCTTTGCAGTTCTTGTAGAGATCTCTCACCTCTTTGGTCAAATATATTACTAGGTTTTTTTTTTTTTCTTGCAACTATTGTAAATGCGATTGCTTTCATGATTTGGTCCTCAGCTAGATCATTATTGGTGTCTAAAAATCCTACTGATTTCTGTACATTAATTTTGTATCCTGAAACTTTACTGAATTTATTTATCAAAGCTGAGAGTTCTTTTGGTGAACTTTTCCATTTGGATGCCTTTTATTTTTTTTTTTTCTGTTGCCTAATTTCTCTGGCGAGGACTTTTAGTACTATATTGAATGGGAATGGTGACAGTGGACATTCTTGTCTTGTTCCAGTTCTTAGAGGGACCACTTTAAACTTTTCCTATTAAGAATTAGTTGACCTACTACAGGAAAAATATAGGCATTAAAAAAAAGAGTGAGTTGTTTGTGGGTTTGTTATATATTGCCCTTATTATGTTGAAGAATATTCCTTCTATGGGTAGTTTATTGAAGATTTTTATTATAAGGGATGCTGAATTTTACAGAATTTTTTTGCATCTATTGAGATGACCATTTGGTTTTTGTCCTTAATTCTGTTTATGTGATGTATCACATTTATTGATTTGTGTATACTGAACCATTCTTACAATCCTAGGAAAAACCTCGCCTGACCAGGGTATATTATCTTGTGGATTTGCAGTTGGATTTGATTTGATAGTATTTTGTTGAGGATTTTTGCATCCTATATTCATCAGGAATATTGGTCTTTAGTTTTCTTTTTTTGTTGTCTTTGTCTGATTTTGGTATCAGTATGATACTGGTTTCATAGAATGAGTTAGGGAGAATTCACTCTTCCTAAATTTTTGGAGTAGTTTTAGGATAATTGGCATTAGTTCTTTGTATGTTTACTAGATTTGCTGTGAGTCTATCTGGCCCAGGGCTTTTTATTTTCCCCTTTTGAAGATTTTTCTTTATTACTGATTCAGTCTTGCTACTTATTATTGATTTGTTCAGAAGTTTTATTTCTTCCTGGTTCAATCTCAGGAGGTTGTATGTTCCCAGGAATTTATTCATTTCCTGTATGTCTTCTAGTTTATGAGCACATAGTTGTTCATAATAGTCTCTGATGATCTTTTCAAAAATTTCTGTAGTATCAGTTGTAATGTCTTGTCTCTCACTTCTGATTGTGTTTACTTAGATCTTCTCTCTTCTTTCTTGGTTAGTCTAGCTAGCAGTTTATCCATTTTATTTATCTTTTGGAAGAACTAATTTTTCATTTCATTGATTCTTTGTATTTTTTTTTGCCTCAATTTTATTTAGTTCTCCTCTGTTCTTTATTTTCTTCTGCAAACTTTGAATTTGGTTTGATCTTGGTTTTTCTAGTTGCTTGAGTTGTAAAATTAGGTTGTTAATTTGTGATCGTTCTACTTTTTTGATGTAGGCATTTAATGCTATAAAATTCCCTTTTAGCATGGCTTTTGCTGTATTTCACAGGTTTTGGTATGTTGTATTTTCATTTTCATTTATTTAGAATAATTTAATTTTCTTTTTAATTTCTTCATTAACTCAGTGATTGTTCAGAGCATGCTGTTTAATTTCCACGTACTTGTATAGTTTTTGAAGTTTCTCTTGGCATTGTTTCCTAGCTTTATTCCATTGTGGTCTGAGAAGATACTTGATATGATTTTGATTTTTCAAAATTTGTTTGTTTTGGAGATGGGGCCTCACTTTGTTGCCCAGGCTAGAGTGCAGTTGCATGTTCATAGCTCACAGCAGCCTTGAACTCCTGGGCTCAAGCAACTATCCTGCCTCAGCCTCCTGAGTAACTAGAACTTCAGGCATTTGCTACCATGACTGGCTATTTTTTTTTTTTTTTTCTGTTTTTGTTTTTGTTTTTTTTTTCTGAGAGGGAGTCTTGCTTTGTCGCCCATACTGGAGCGCAGTGGCATGATCTCGGCTCACTGCAACCTCCGCCTCCTGGGTTCAAGTGATTCTTCTGCCTCAGCTTCGCTGGTAGGTTGGATTACAGGCCTGTGCCACCATACCCGGCTAATTTTTTTTTTTTTTTGTATTTTTAGTAGAGATGGGGGTTTCACCCTGTTGGCCAGGCTGGTCTTGAAATCCTGACCTCAGGGGATCCACCTGCCTCGGCCTCCCAAAGTACTGGTATTACAGGCGTGAGCCACCATGCCTGGCCCCATACCTGGCTATTTAAAATTTTTTTTTGGTAGAGATGGGGCCTCACTAGGTTGCTCAGGTTGGTCTCTGAATCCTGACTTCAGCAGTCTTCCTGCCTTGGTCTACCAAAGTGCTGAGATTACAGGCATGAGCCACTGTGCCCACCCCAAAAATCTGTTAAAACTTGTTTTTTGGCCTAATATGCAGTCTATTTTGGAGGAATCTTCTACGTTCTGATAAAAGGAATGTACATTCTGTAGTTGTTTGGTAGAATGTTCTGTAAATGTCTGTTAAGTTCATTTGGTCTAAAGTCCAATTTAAGCCTAATGTTTCTTTATTTTTAACTTTTTTTTTTTTTTGAGATGGAGTCTCACTCTTTCATCCAGGATGGAGCACAGTGGCACGATCTTGGCTCATTGCAACCTCTGCCTCCTGGGTTCAAGCGATTCTCCTGCCTCAGCCTCCTGAGTAGCTGGGATTACAGGTGTATGCCACCATGCCCGGCTAATTTTTTTGGTATTTTTAGTAGAGACAGTATTTCACCATGTTGATCAGGCTGTTCTCGAACTCTGGACCTTGTCATCCAGCCACCTTGGCCTCCCAAAGTGCTGGGATTACAGGTGTGAACCACCACGCCCGGCCTACTGTTTCTTTATTAGTTTTTGTCTCAGGGATCTGTCTAGTGCTGTTAGTAGGATGTTGAAGTCTCCCACAATTATTGTATTGCTGGCTGTTCCTTTCTTTAGGTCTAGTAACATTTTGTTTTGTGAATTTGGGTGCCCTGATGTTGGGAGCATATATATTTAGAATTATTATATCCCCTGCTGAATGGATCCCTGTATCATTATATAATAACCTTTTTTTAACCTTATTTTAGGTTCTGGGGTAGTTCATGTGCAGGATGTGCAGGTTTGTTACATAGGTAAACATGTGCCGTGGTAGTTTTCTGCATCTATCACCTAGGTATTAAGCCCAGCATGCATTAGCTCTTTTCCCTAACACTCTCACTCCCAACCCACCCTGACAGACTCCAGTAAGTGTTGTTCCTCTCCCTGTGTCTATGTGTTCTCATTGTTTAGCTCCCACTTATAAGTGAGAACATGTGGTGTTTGGTTTTCTGTTCTGTTTGCTGAGAATAATGGCCTTCAGCTTCATCCATGTCCCTGCAAAGGACATGATCTCATTCCTTTCTATGGCTGCATAGTATTCCATGGTGTATATGTGCCACATTTTCTTTATCTCGTCTATCATTGATGGGCATTTGGGTTGATTCCATGTCTTTGCTGTTGTGAATAGTGCTGCAGTGAACATATGCATTTTTGTATCTTTATAATAGAATAATTTATATTCCTTTGTGTATATACCAGTAATGGGATTCCTGGGTCAAATGGTATTTCTGGTTCTAAAGCTTTAAAGAATCACCACACTGTCTTCCATAATGACTTTTTTTGTCTTTGTTTTCTTTTTAACGCTTTTGATTTAAAGTCTGTTTTTTTTTTTGTTTGTTTGTTTGTTTTTTGACAAGGTCTCAAAAAACAAGGGACTTTCCTTCGCCCAGTCTGGAGTGCGGTGGTGGCACAATCATAGTTCACAGTAGCCTCAAACTCTTGGGCTCAAGGGGTCCTCCCACCTCAGCCTCCTGAGTAGGTAGCACTACAGGTGCACATCACCACATCCAGATAATCTTTAAAATTTTTCACAGAGACGGGATTTCACTATGTTTCCAGGCTGATCTTGAACTCCTGGCTGCAAGCAATCCTCCTGCCTTGGCTCCCAAAGTTTCAGATTAAAGGCATGCACCACTGCACCTAGCCTAAAAATCTGTGTATTCGTCTGTTTTCGTGCTGCTGATAAACACATAACAGAGATGGGGAAAAAAAGAAGTTTAATGAACTTGCAGTTCCACATGGCTGGGGAGGCCTCACAATCATGGCAGAGGGCAAGGAAGAGCAAGTCACATCTTACATGGATGGCAGCAAGCAGAGAGAGAGAGAGAGAGAGAGAGAGAGAGAGAGAGAGAGCTTGTGCAGGGGAACTCCTGTTTATAAAACCATCAGATCTTGTGAGACTTATTCACTATCAGCATGAGAAAGCTGCATGTGTATCATGAGCAGCCTGAGAAAGACCCACCCCCATCATTCAGTTACCTCCCACTGGGTCCCTCGCATGACATTTGGGAATTGTGGGAGTTACAATTCAAGATGAGATTTGGATAGGGACGCATCCAAACCATATCATCCCACCCCTGGCCCTCTCCAAATCTCATGTCCTTAAATTTCAAAAGCAATCATGCCTTCCCAACAGTCCCCGAAGTCTTAACTCATTTCAACATTAACTCAGAAGTCCATAGTCCAAAGTCTCATCAGAGACAAGGCAAGTCCCTTCTGCCTATGAGCCTGTAAAATCAAAAGCAAGTTAGTTACTTTCTAGATACAATGAGGGTACAGGCACTGGGTAAACATGGCCATTCCAAATGGGAGAAACTGGCCAACACAGACGGGCTCCAGGCCCTAGGCAAGTCCAAAATCCAGCAGGGTGGTCAAATCTTAAAGCTCCAAAATGATCTCCTTTGATCCATGTCTCAGATCTGGGTCATGCCAGTGCAAGAGGTGGGTTCCTGTGGTCTTGGGCAGCTCTGCCTCTGTGACTTTACAGGGTATAGCCTCCTTTCTGGCTGCTGTCATGGACCAGCATTGAGTGTCTGTGGCTTTTCCAGGTGCATGGCGCAACCTGTAGGTGGATCTACTATTCTGGGGTCTGGAGGACAGTGGCCCTCTTCTCACAGCTCCACTAGGTAGTGCCCTAGTAGGGACTCTGTGTGGGGGGCTCTGACCCCACATTGCCCTTCTGCACTGCCTGAGCAGGGGTTCTGCATGAGGGTCTGGCCCCTGCAGCAAACTTCTGCCTGGGCATCCAGGCTTTTCCCTACATTCTCTGAAATCTAGCTGGAGGTTTCCAAACCCCAGTTCTTGACTTCTGTGCATTTACAGGCTGAACACCACGTGGAAGCTGCCAAGGCTTGGGGCTTGCACCCACTGAAGGCACAGCCTAAGCTCTACATTGGCCCCTTTCAGCCATGACTGGAGCATCTGGGATGCAGGGCACCACAAATTCTTCAGGCTCTGCCTCTTCAACCTTTTTACTCTTTCCATTCTCTTTCTTTCCCATTTTTTGCAATGTAGTTTTATTGGAGGCCATTTTTTAAAATTGCAGACTTGAGGAGCTATCATTCAGTGCCTCTGAGCTGTGCCGGGTCACGGGTTTGCAGTGTCTCTGGCCCTGCTTGCTTCCAGCTCGAGCCACACCCGAGAGGGCAGGGAGCCGGGATGTGATTTCTTATTTTTGAATTTACTTTCTTTTGGATGGGAGTTTAAAAAAAACTCCCTCCATCCCTCAACCCCCAGGCCCGAGAGTTTGACTGCAATGTATGCTGTGTATGGTCGTTTGGCTTTGACTGTGGGGCTTTCAGGGGGCCAAAACTCTGTACGAGTCTCTTGGTTATATAATAGATGGCCTTTGTACAGTGGCTTTCTCAAATGCTGATTATAATAGCGATGTACTGGGCCTAGAGCAGGCTCACTACCTTCTGCAGGACTGGAACTTCAGAGGTCTTCGGAAGCTTATCTCCTTCTCCAGCATAGTTCACTTCTGACAGCAGATGTAGTAATGGGATGCGCAGTTCAACCAGCAGGCCAGAAGATGGCGCTTGTGGACAAGAACCAGCTGCAGCAGAAGCTGTTGGGTGTGTGCTGGATCTTTGCTACTAGGAGGGACTCTCTGTGGTCTCAGGCGTTAGGCTGGTCTGGGGAATATCTGGTGCCCTGAGTACTTTGCTCATCCTCGGAATGGGGAACAACTCTGGGCGTAGCTGAACCACCAGCTTGCCCTCGGATACCCCAATGAGGAGTTGTTACCGGGAAGTGCACGAATCCTTGGTTCTTAGTCTTACTTGGAGAAAGAAATCTGCCAAGCGACTGGTTTGGCTAAAAAAAGGGAATTTATGGAAAGAAAATAGAGAGCAGAGAATTTATTTAGAGAGACAGTACAATCTGAAAATATAAGGCAGAGCAGGCTGCTGAAGGGGGTGAGCCTGCAGCACCTGGAGAGTTCTGTGTTGGGTTTTTATGATGTCAGATTTTTTTTTTGAGGCTCCCATCTCTGTCTTATGTCTCCACCCTTTGTTTTTTGGTCTAGTTTTCCCACTTCTGCCTTAAGTCTCTTCCGTTTCCTCACCTAGTTCTCATCCCTGGCTTGTGGGACCCTTCCTTACTATTAGTTGGTGTGCATGTGTGGGCCTGGTGTTGGATATCAATTGTGCCTGTGTATCTCTTAGGAATTTCGTCTTTTCCCTCTTTCTGCTTATCAGCATGCGTCAAGCTGCATTCTGACAGGTTAACTGTGGAGTGGATAATTACTGGGCACCTTAATGGGCATCCCTTCTTGCATAGGTGTCTCCCCTCCTCTCTGCTCATATCTACCACACAGGTTTTGGGTGGTCCCTGGGGTCTGAGATTTTCCAGATGTCCCTTTTCTCAGAGGCTCCCCTGGTCTCCTCATGTCTAGGTACCTGCCTGCTTTAACACAAGCCCCGCCCTGATGGGGGTGGTAGGAGAAGGTCATGGTGAATGCATTGAGGTCTTCGTTGCAGGTAGAGGGCTGCACCAGCTCCACATCCTGGACAGGCAAAAATGCGATTCACCTCCCTATCACACCTCTGTCCCAGGGCTTGTGACTTTCAGTTTAGAAAGACACTGTTTATCTCCCAGCCACAATGTGGTGGAGAGCTGTGCAAAACACCTGTTCTATGGCTCTCAGCCAAAGTGGCCTTGAGAGGGAACCTCTCTCCTCAGCCCTAAATGGGCAGTTTTGTGGCTCACTTGATCTCTGCTGTAGGAGCACAGTGGCTATGTGTAGAAAGGGTGGGAGGGACCCCACCCTTGTGCAAGCCCAGGCCTGATGCTCACACCACCAGTGAGGGTGCAGTGGTGGCTAATAGCTCCAGGATATCATCCACATGGCACCTGTACCTACTCCCTGTGGAACAGCCATGGCTGCAAAAAGGGCAAGTGGGCAATGAGTGGAGAAAAAGTCTCTCTCTTCATGTCCAGTCCCAAGCAACAATGCCCCTTGGCTGCTGGGTCAAAATCACTCTAAAGAGCCCAGCATTATGTCCATGCCTTTGCTGGAAAGGACATGGTCACCTTCAGTTCCCAAGCAGGGAGCTCTTGGGCACAGGACAATATACACTGTGGTTTCCTCTGTCTCAAAGAGTACTTTGGTGTGCTGCACTCTTCCTTCTCCTAGGGCCACCCTGCCCTAAGGTTTAGACCTCCAGGAATCTCACAGTTCCCCTGGGTCTCGCCAGCCCGTTGTGGTTGCTGTAGTCTGAATGGGTTCCGGGGAATGTTTGTGGAAGATCCAGTGATGTGGAGACACAAGGACTGAGGCTCCCTGAGCAGGATAGAGGCCCTCAATTGGTGCACAACCAGTATGTTGTCCACCACCTCAGCTCAGGTCTGGGGGTAGTGAGCAGGTATGCTGAATGCCTGAAGGTGAGAATGCCTGGAGCTGATGGGCTAGGAGTGGGGAAGCCGTCTGGCAGTAAGTTCTTTGCACAGGAGGGGAAAAGTGGCTCCCAAACCAGGTGAGTGGAAGTAGAATCCACCTTTCTCCTTCTCCTTAAAACTGGTAGTCTCACTCCTCTGACTGACCAAGGAGGCAGGCTGGGGCTCCCAGCAACGTCACACACAGACTGGTCCCAGGTCACAACAATGCCATTCCTAACCACAAATATCACCACTTGGCAGAAACTGTTCCTTCAGCAAATGTCCTTTCACTCCAGTCTTGCTACAGGAGAGAGCCTAGTTCCAGCACCTACGATTGGAGTGCATGCCCCCCTCACCACACAATTCTGGCTGGGTGAAGCCCTTACCTGGTTCCAGACCAAGTGCTACAATCTCTGGCTCAAGACTAAAATGCCTGCAGCAGCTGCCACTGCTGAATCACCAACAGGATTGACTTGGTATGAGCCAGGATTGAAATTAGCATCCTCTTCTTGGTCCTGGATCTGGGAAAATGCCCGCAGCTTTTCCCAGTGCTTTTCCCTCTGACAGTCTCCTAGTCTCTCCCCAAGTTAGCTCTGGGGCTTGGGAGAAAAAATGGTGCTCTCCTGTGTCCTGGGTTACATGGATCCCTAGTGGAAAGGTGAATCTCTGATCCTTTCACATACTAGGGCTTCACTCATGTTTCTCAGCTAAATCCCACCACATAGGCACCTTGCCCATTTTTTCCCCAAGGATCTGAAGTGCTCATGAATTCACTTTCTTTTGAGGTAATATTTCACTTAATTGGAGTTCAAAGTTAGTGTTACCTATCATCGAAACCAATTACAAATGTTTATTTATTAATGATAATCCGTAATGAGATTGAACATCTTTAATCTTTGAAACTCTCTTTTCACACAGGCAGGTGCTAAATACTGCTATTACTGCTAAATACTGATATTAATCCACAAGCACACATATTGCTTGGAAAATATTTATGGAGTTCTATTAGAGTGTTCTCTTGATAATTAGTTTGTGTGAAAGCTCCTCAATAGCATGGCTAAATGGATATTTATATATATATATATATTTTTTTGAGATGGAGTCTCACTCTGTTATCAGGCTGGAGTGCAGTGGCACAATCTCAGCTCACTGCAACCTCCACCTCTTGGGTTCAAGTGATTCTCCTGTCTCAGCCTCCTGAGTAGTTGGGACTACAGGTGTGTGCCACCATGGCCGGGTAATTTTTGTATTTTTAGTAGAGACGGGGTTTCACCATGTTGGCCAGGATGGTCTCGATCTCCTGACCTCATGATCCACCCACCTCAGCCTCCCAAAGTGCTGGGATTATAGGCATGAGCCACTGAGCCCAGCCCAAATGGATATTTAAACATAGAAATTTCCTTAGTTGCATTGAGATATGAAAAATGTTGCTGAGCTATAATTTGAACTAAAAAATATATTTGCTATAAATTTGTATGAAAGTGTAGGTCTTGCTTTAACATTTGACAGCACAGGAAGTGTATAAAGCAGTTGATAGTACTTGTGATCAACAAATAGTTGTCATTGGAGTGACTTTAGAGTAGTGTAAATTTACTTGTAAGTGATGTTCATTTTATAATTTTAGGTTGAACTCATAAAGAAACATTACCAAGTTCACAGCATAAGCTAATTTCCAAAGCCATTTTGTGTTTTATAAGAGAGGATGGTGTTCTACATTCAGAAAAACTTCAAACTTTGCTCTAAGCTGAAAATTTGTAATAAAATGTATGCCTAATCTTTGAATTAGCAGGAATATATGACCCTTAGTGAGGAGAAAAATTAATGAAGAAGAATAGATAACTTAAGTAGCCTTATATATCTGCTAAGGAAACAAAAGTTTGTAGTTAAAATATATATATATTTTTGGCTTTTACTTTTTTTTAATTGCGTTTTAGGTTTTGGGGTACATGTGAAGAACATGCAAGATTGTTGCATAGGTACACACATGGCAGTGTGATTTGCTGCCTTCCTCCCCATCACCTATATCTGGCATTTCTCCCCATGCTATCTCTCCCCAACTCCCC
>CAUYLG010062872.1:0-23665 GCA_963573385.1 Cacajao melanocephalus | reverse complement strand
TCCCTGAGTCCATGTGTTCTCGTTCAACACCCACCTATGAGTGAGAACATACGGTGTTTGGCTTTCTGTTCTTGTGTCAGTTTGCTGAGAATGATGGTTTCCAGATTCATCCAAGTCCCTACAAAGGACATGAACTCATCGTTTTTTATGGCTGCGTAGTATTCCGTGGTGTATATGTACCACATTTTCTTTGTCCAGTCTATCACTGACGGGCATTTGGGTTGGTTCCAGGTCTTTGCTATCATACACAGGGCTGCAATGAACATACATGTGCATGTGTCTTTATAGTTATTTGTAAAGTCTTTAACACACGTGATACAGCCACGTGTTGTTTAACAAGACACATTCTGAGAAATGCATTGTGAGGTGACTTCATTGTTGTGCACACATCATAGATTATACTTACATAAACCTAGATGATATAGCACATGCCATTATACAACTCATTATAATCGTATGGGACCACAGGCACAAATGCAGTCTATCATTGACCAAGCTGGAATTATGCAGTGCATGACTGTATGTGTAGAAAGTATGCAGTAAATGAGGTCTGACATGATTATTGTTTTCATTATAAAAACTAACTTTATCAAAGAAAATGTATATGTAATTAGATATCACACTATTTAGAAACATAATACAGATATTTCAATACCACTGTAGATCAAAACAGGCAAAATATAAAACTGGCTACAATATTGCTTTTCAAACTTTAACCCACATCAGAATCACCTGGAAGGCTTGTTAAAACACAGTTCCCTGGGCCTTATCCCCCTAGAGCTTCTGATTCAGTATGCCTAGGCTGGGGCTTAATAATTTGCATTTCTAGCAAATTCCCAGATGAGGCTGAATGCTGCTAGCCTGAGACACTCTTTGAGACCCACTTATCTACTGGTGAATTCCACACTCACATTTGCCTTACCAATAAAACTGTCTACAAGTTCCTCATTCAATCTTAGCTAGTTAATGAGTGAGCAAAATAATAAGTGCCTGAAAATAAAAAACACTGTATTATTCCCATGATTAAGCATTGTTTATCACCAAAAGAAAAAAAAAGGAAGATCACAAGATATTTCCTACTACATTTACGATGCCTCTAAAGTGCTGAACAGAAGAGTACTGTTCCCCAGAAGGACATTCACTCTATAAAATGCTTCTAGAGTGAATTTAGACGTTGAGGCATCCCTAAGCCTAAGGCTCTGAGAACTCAGAATTCATCAGGTTTATTCCATTTGGCTCCAGCATTTCCTTAGAAGTTAAGTCAGTAACAGGTGAGCTGTTTTAGTCGCCCAGTGTGAGCAGTCTCTAGAATACCAAAAACAGACCAGTCTAGGAGGTAGGCTGATGCCAATACAAGCATATCCCGCCATGAGCATCCTCACTGCAGAAGGCTGTCTAGTAAAGGAGGATGGACAATAAGGAGAGTTTCCTTCAACTGAAAATTACATTATCAGGACAAAAATGCCAAGTTTGTTTGGGTAGAGCAGTGGATCTCAAAGTGTAGGTCCTAGACCAGCTGAATCAACATCACCAATGAGCTTGTTAGACATGCCAATTATTAACACCAAACCTACTGAATCAGAAACAATAGGGGTGGAGCCTAGCAATCTGTTTTAACAAGCACTCCAGGTAATTTGTTGCACATTGAGTTTTGGGTGACCCCATGTCCTGGGAGAGCTCCAGTTTTCAACTGCTGTCATGGCATAATTGAAAATAGTGCCCCTTTCTATCTCGAAAGTGTCCCTGATTGTACAATAAATTGTATGATCACCGTGCCAGTTCATACTGGATGCTAAGAAGGGGTTTTATTGGTCAGATGCTGTCTAGTGCTTGGGATTTCAAATTAGCTTCAAGTCTGCTGCTATACTTCTGGTGCTACACCCAGAGCCTCCGCACCATCACCCCACAACGCTAAAAGACACATTGCCTCCTAAAAGTCTGAGCAGCACAGCTAGATAAATCAATTTCAGTATAAATATAAGGAAAAATACCTACAACCAAACTATGTAAAATCTATTTTACATAGATTTTAAGCTTCCTAAGTAGCATGAGGAATCAAGTCTCCATCAGGTCTCCAAAACCCTCTTTACTAAATTTTCTGGCTCCTCTTTAAAGGGAATTTTCTTTTCCTCTCTAGCACCCTTAAAAAAAATGAATCTAGTAATTAATAAATGCTATCTTTATAGTAATCACTTCGTTATATTAATTCACTGAAAAACCAAGTTTACCACAGCAAAGCTTCTCAATCCACCTGTTCTTTTAAAATCAAAGTGATATATTGGGCATATGTTTTTAGATCTGATTAGATTCCTTTGAAATTTTTGTCTTCACTCGGTGTAAATTAAATTGCTAGCTTTTTATTCTTCACTGAAATCTCCCATCTGTTGTTCTTGAAAAGCATCAAAGGCTTTAGATATCATGTTCCGACCCCTCATCATTCAGATAAGACAACAGCCAGAGAGGGGTGGTGGCTTCTACCCAATTATATGACATCTGCTGTTGAAGGTAATATATCAAAGAAAGGAGGAAAAGATCAGTTATTTGGCTTCTAAGGTTTAACTCAAAGGGATCTGTACAACTGTGGTGTGATCACTTGGAAAAAGAATCTGATCCTTAAAACTTTCCAGGATCACACACATTTACTTTCATCACATCACTCAGAGCCTCCACACTCTAGGAGCAATTTATACCAAGCAGATGGGAAGTGCGCCACCTTCTGTAGCAGGACGGACACCTGGCTGGAAAGAACTCACCTGTTGCTGATGCGATCTTCCCAATGAGTCCAGCCCTAAGGTCAAAGGTTGGTAAGGGAGCTCATACAACGCTTCATCTAAGAACATTTCCATCCTGCTACAGATGATAAATGAAACCCCTATCTCACTCTAGGCATATTTCAGCCATTTATTCATTCAACACTGATTCCTTACATGATTCCTTGCATGAGAAAGCCAACACTCTAGGATGGTAGGGATGGTGTGATGAAGAGGTTCTAGGCCTCTTATGGTGACAAACCTTAACATCATCACTCTCTCCTAAGAACTGACAGTCACTCAGTTATGACAACAATCTTTGGGCATATTATAATTTATTAGATTACGTTTTTATTTTTTTAATGGGGATTTGGAGATGATTCTAATCTCATCAGAAGTCATTTACTGACTGGATTCAAATCCCTAACCTTAATCCAGCTGGAAGCTGATAGTCCTTCATGTACAGATGAACAAAATAGAATACAAAAAACAATACTTAGTTCAGTTAAATGTCCTGGGAGGTGGCCTTTAGTAGTGAATGTACTTTCTCTCCTGACTCCCAAAACTGCCTACCTATGTTTCTGCACAAGGATTTCACTGCCTCTTTCCCCACTATAAATATGCCTATAAGCACTATCTTTATAGAAGTGAAAAAAGGAAGAGAGAGGATATGGTCTGAGATAAAAAGAAAACCTAACACATCAGACCAGCTGTCCCTGTTATCACTGAGTTTGAACCACAGCAGCTGTCCTTACAACTGGTACCACTGAGGCAAGTTGGTTAAGCAAAAATACAGGTTACCCAAAATAACAGGTTAAGTAGGAATTATTTTTAGAAAAGGATAAACATCTCCCTTAAATACATTATTTTAATTTGAAATACAAAGTGCACATTTATGGCTTAATCTTTTCATGTTGTGGCAACAAGGTCTTTTTTCTGAGTACGGGTTGGTTCATTAGAGATGTGCCCTGATTTTCTTTCATGAGCCACAACTTTAGCACAAGGCCAATCAGATCCAGTTTCTCAGTTTAGTTCAAGCAGTGTGAGAATTTTAAAATACTTCAGAAGCCACACGATTTTAAAAAATCTAGACCCAGTCCTAGACTTTAAAGTCCCTCAAAAGAACAGACTCTGTCTTAGCCTCAAAACACAGTGAAGTTTTCAATAAATGTTATATAAATGGAAAACATGAGTCTTAATAAATTAAATATGATTTGAAAACAACAGTCTGCATCACCAATTTTTATTTAAATCCACTCCTACCCCAATGAAGAAACAGTATATGCCTTGTTCTAAGGAAGACAACCAGTCCCTATGTACACAATGCCAAGTAGTATAGCACAATAATGAAAAGTGTGCATTCTAGAATCAGACTTTCTGGCTTCAAATCTTGACTCTGTCACTTATTCTGATACAACCTTAATAAAGTCACTTCACAAATCTATGCCTCATTTTTCTCACTGAGTTATCATGGAGAGTAAATGAGTTACATACATAAATTGCCCAGAACAGTAATTAGCGTAAGAACACAATCAGGCCAGGCGCCGTGGCTCACACCTGTAATCCCAGACCTTTGGAAGGCTGAGGTGGGCAGATCACAAGGTCAGGAGTTCAAGACCAGCCTGACCAACATAGTAAAACCCTGTCTCTCCAGAAAAAAAAAAAACAAAAATTAGTGGGGCATGGTAGTGTGTGCCTGTAATCCCAGCTACTCAGGAGGCTGAGGCAGGAGAATTGCTTGAACCCAGGAAGTGGAGGTTGCAGTAAGCCAAGATCATGCCACTGCACTTCGGCCTAGGCAACAGAGTAAGACTCCGTCTCCAAAAAAAAACCAATGTTTATTGCTGTCATTGCCATCATCATCTTCTTTCCCAGTAACATAGTGTGGTGCTCTGATGACTATAAGAACAGTGAAAGCCAAAGACATACACAGGTTGAATATTCCTTCACCAAACTGCTTTGGACCAGCAGTGTTTCAGATTTCAGATTTTTTCAGATTTTGGAATATTTGAATTATACTTAGCAGATGAGCATCCCTAATCTGAAAATCAAAAATCTGAAATGCTCCAATGAGCATTTCCTTTGAGAGTTACGTCAGCCCTCATTTCAAATACTGAAGTATTTCGGACTTCAGATTTTTGGATTAGGGATACTCAACCTGTATTCAAGCTTCCAGTGTGTTCCTTAACCTCTTCCTGCTCAGGTGACTCATTTGTAGAAAACAACAAAAACATCCACCTAGAAGAATGGCTGTTAAGAGTTATCAAGCCTGGTACATAGTTTAGAGTCAAAACATTATAGCCACTAACACTCTATAAAAAGAATCTACAACTCCACATTTCAATCCATATCCACAGATGTCTCCACCTCCTGCACATCTATCAACCTCTACCCACCCAATCTTAATTAACCAGCATTTGGTTGTGTACTCAACATTTTACTTGGGGCAGAGGCCAAAATACCTTCCCCGAGTATGCACTTTGTAAGAAGATATACACTGAAAAACGGGATATAATCTAGGAAAAATTAAATGGTGTTTTTAATTATAAGTTAAAAATGGGAATTCAGGAGAAAGAAAAAGCACTGTGTGCTGGTGCATCTGGAGAACAGAAGAAGCAGAATGAAGATGAGTCTTGAAAGAGGAAAATGATACATATATATAGGAAATGATAGACTGATACTATGAGAATGATACAGAGTGGAAAAACAACTTCAATTTATGTTTATTGACTCAAAAACATGTCCTGTTTTATTTTTATCTTGACCTCTTGAGAAACCTTGACCCTGTTTGAGAAATCTTCTCTCCAAGTCCTAAACACATTTACCTCTTTGCATCTTCAAAACACAGCATAAACCATCTATTGTCCAGAAAGCCTTTTGTTTATGCTGCTGTTTCTGCCCTCTTTAAAGGATCTTGTGCCATTTACACACACATTAAAATCTACTCTGTGTATGTTCAACATCCTTATTGCTTCAGGAGCAAGTTTCATGCTTTTGACTTTTTCCCATCACTAATTTATACTGGGGTATCAACCACATACAGTAAATGAAAATTAGATTTTAAGTTTACAATTCAACGAGGTTTGACACCATATAATCACCACCCCAATTAAGATAAATAATATTTCCATCACAAAAATTTCATTATTCTCTTTTCTAATGATAGGCACCTACGTTCCTAATTTCTTTCATTAGAGCTTTGTTTTACCAGTATTAGAACTATACTGAAATGGAATCACAAGGTACATAGTCCTTTGTGTCTGACTTGTTTTGCTCAACATGTTTTGAGATTTATCTATATTGTCTGCATGCATCATCCTCTGGATTACCACATGGTAGTCCATTCTATGAGGATACCACAATTTGTTTACCCATTTTAACCTGTTCATGAGCATTTGGGTTGTTCCCAATTTTTGGCTATTGTGAATAAAGTTGCTATGAATATTCTAACGTAAGTCTTTCTATGGACATACACTTTTATTTCTCCTGGGTAAACACCTAGGAGTGAAATAACTAGGTCACAAGGAAGCAACATGTTTAACTTAACAAGAAGTGACCTGTTATTCAAAGTAGATTTACTATTTTACAATCCAACCAAAAATATATCAAAGTTTCAATTACTCTATTTCCTTGTCGATTCTTGACATTGTCAATTTTTTTTTCATTCTAATGGGTGAAACTAATACCTTATTGTCATTTTAATTTGCATTTCCCTGTTGACAAATGACGCTGAGCATCTTTTGATGTACTCCTTGATCAAACAGCTTCCTTTGCGAATTATTTTTTCATGTCTTTTTGCCTTTTTTTTTTAGAGAAATTGAATTTGTCTTTGTATTGCAGAGTAATAAAAATTCTTTAAATAGTCTGAGCCTTTAACAGACATATTTTTCTGAATATTCACCCCCCAATCTATGGCTTGCCTTCATTTTATGAATGGTGTCTACAAAAAAATGAAAGTTTTAAATTTTAGAGTTTTTTTTTTTTTTTGTGTTTTGGGTATGTGTATACATTTAGCTTTTTTCTAACAAAGCAACTTGTACACTTTTGACATTTAAAACTGAGCATCATCTTCCCTTTCCAGTGAAACAAAAAGAAAAATTTAAAATACACAGAAACAAAAGTACAATAGAGAATGTGAATTCTAAATAATATCCTGCAGGTTCTGCTGACTGTCCCATCAAGTGGCAGGGCAAAAACAAGAGAAAGTAGGCAGATACATGTTGGTAAATGCTAACTGTTAATATTCACATAAAGACACAGTGTTCTGAGCCTAAAACACAGAGAAAGAGAGAAAAACGCTAAAATTCTATGTACTACTACACAGGGGCCTACAGCCATCCAATTTCCAGCAGAGTGGAGGGAGGTTTTTTCTTCCCACAGAGCTCAGTGGTATTGATTCCATACAGTTTTTGGTCAGACAAGAGGGATAAAAATGAATTTGGAACAGCAAGGGGTAGAGATCCTCTTCCCATTGTTATTCTGCTCAAGTTACTTTCCCCCAAAATAAGTTAAGAACCATGGTGTAAAGAAAAAAGACCTCAAGAACAAGGCAACCGAGCACGAGAAACACACATACACACACACATATACACACACACACACACACACACACACACACACACAGAGAGAGAGAGAGAGAAAGAGAGAGAAAGAGAGAGAGAGAGAGACATATACACACACACACACACACACACACACCATGATAACTTGCTCCCAGGAACTGGAGAAAATTTTTAGAAAGGAAAGTTGGAACCTATCAGTGGTTCTATTAGTCATTTTCTCTTCATCCCCCTGTCTTTCCTCCCTTTCATCATCATCATCTTCTTCACCTTCATCCTTATCCCTTTTATCAATACTTCCCATCCTTCATCATTATCATGTCCTTCCCTTTCTTCATTATCCATATTGAAAACCAAGTAGTACTGTAATGGATTTGGCCACGTATTATTATCTTTGATGACCTTTCCTAACTCATCAGGATCTGCATCAGAACAGTCAGTAAACCAGATAAAAAGCTCTCTGGTTCTTCATGCTGCCTCTTCCTGCTGACTTTAGTGTGCATTTGACTTGAACGTTTTCATCATATCCTTTCCAGATTTCCATTTGATTTCAGTGGACTCTGCAAATAGATCACTACTCTCATTCAGATAAAATTCGTTGGAGAGAACTTCATTTTCAAATGAAGGATTTTCATCAAAATAATAATCTTTCTGTAACCTAATTTAATACCTTCAAATTCTGTCACTTCAACACTTCAACTAATACAGTGTCTCTTTGTCTTCCCCCACAAGTAACATAGACACTTGTGGATAGTTTGACAAATGCTGTTACCCAAAAACTTGAGATTTGGGTGATCAATTCTGACCTCTTCTGAAAATAGTAGGCAAAATTTGTTATATTTCTGTTCTGCTTTCAAAATATCCTGACTGGCTTGTTCATTAAGTCTCTGCATTTCCTTTTGTACTTCATCAATATATTCAATTGCTTCTTGCTGTTCTTTTTCTCCCTTCTTTGGCAAGCCCAGAGAGGCCAGTGTCTCCTCTAGTCAGGAAGTGGTCTTGGTTTTTGGGGGCATGCTGCTAGCAAAGCCCAAGAACCAGGCCACAATTCTTCTTTCTCGTCAGGAAGAAGCTCAAAAAACTTAAATTTTTTTGTTTCATGGCTAATAATTTTCATATACTAAGAAACCAACCCAAGGTTGGGAAAGCACTTTACATTTTCCTCTAGAAGCTTTGTGCTCCTAGTTTTACCTTTAGGTCTATGAAACATCTTGAATTGCTCCCTTGATTCCTCCATTTAATCTGTTAATAGCTCTCTGCAGAGAACAAGTGCTTTGTAAACACTGCTGACTCACTTATAAATGTCCTATAGGTTAGAAGAAATGTGTTTTCAAAGCCTATTAAAGGGTCTATGCTCAGCTTCAGTAACATTCTAGATTTTAAAAAACACTAATAGGAATGAACTCACAAATGAGACCCAATGGAGCAACCTGGAAGCTTCCATTTAGAACTCATGTTACAGTCCTGTCCTAGGACATACCTTGCCTAGGGCATGGATAATCCAGTTTCATTTCTGTGCAAATAGCAGTTTAACTCAGCACAGACAATGGAGAGCAGTATGCTCAACACATTTTCCTCTTCTTTGTATATGTTAGAAAATTACCATGTCATTAGCATCAAATGAATTCTTTTTAATGAATTAGGCCATAAAACAGTGATTCACAGCAACTCTGTTGAAAACTGACTTACATATAAGTAATAAATGTTAGAAGATATTACTCTCAAGAGACATTTTCTAGAGCCTAAAACACTGGCATTATTTTATAGGATTTAGGTGTCCTTAAAAAATGTTTTACTAACATTTCTTATTGAAAACATGTCAACTCAAAACATAAAAAGAATTATTCCTACTGTTTAAAGACTACGAGCATTTCCAGCTATTTCCTTGAGATTTTACTAAGAAGGCATAAGACTGAAAAAAGCAAAATTACCCTTGTCCATTTTACTGGCATTTGGAGAAATTCATAAATTAATCACAACAATAGAGCATTTCATAAGTACTTAGCAATTGATAAAATACATACAAAGAAATTTTAAAAAGCTATCCTGAAGCACTATATTTTGACAGCTGTTTCCTTAATATTATTCAGCCAAAACACACTCCATGTTTAGCAAGGTTCCTTTCTTACTACTCCGCCTTAGTGCCTAAGTTTCTATATTACAATGAGATGACTGTCATAGGAAAACTATTTATATCTAAGCAAGGTCCTAGGGCTCTCATTTGCAGCTTGCACTCTTTTCTGTTTTTAACAATTACCCAGATTCACAAGATTTTGGAGATAATCAATCGTGGATTAGAATTTAGGATAAAAAAGAGAAAGTATTATATAACTCTGATATTGTTTATTTTTAAAGAGAAAAGGAGATTTGTGATTAGAGTACTTAAATTTGGTTATGTTATACACTTAAATTCCTTTTCTCATGAAGTATCTCAATGACTACCATTTCCTTACCAGCACCTCATTACCGTTATACCTTTCTCAATGTACAATGCACAATCCATTTCACAGCCAAAGGTGAAAAAGAATAAAGTAGCCAGGTGCAGTGGCTCACGCCTGTAATCCCACCACTTGGGGAGGCCAAGGTGGGCGGATCACAAGGTCAGGAGTTTGAGACCAGCGTGAACAACATGATGAAACCCCATCTCTATTAAAAATACAAAAATTAGCCAGGAGTGGTGTCACGCACCTGTAATCACAGCTACTCAGGAGGCTGAGGCAGGAGAATCACTTGAACCCAGGAAGTGGTGGTTCCAGTGAGCCGAGATGGTGCCACCGCACTCCAGCCTGGGCGACAGAGCAAGACTCCATCTCAAAAAAAAAAGAAAGCAAGCAAAAACCTCCCAGTAAGAAATAGTGTCTTACGTCATATCTTCCATGACATGTTTAGTTAATGGTTCCTGTAACAGTCAAAATAAACTTCATTTAAAGAATGTAAGAAATTCTAACATGCAAGAAATGTACTCTAGAATAAGCTTCCCAGAGAATTTTAAATTAGGAAAAATTCTTTTGTACTTTACAGCATAGATGTAATTTGTCAACGTTATCTATAAAGTAAATCCAAACATCCCATAAAATCCACTTTAAACCATACTGAAAACACCCAAGGAGAGCCTGGATTGACTTCATGTGAAGGTAGGGGTTTATAAAAGTTACAGAATCCTACAATATGCTGGGCATGACAGCATACCAATTCCTTCCCAGGATAAGGAAGTTTTCCCTCCGTAAGACATCTACAGCACTTTTTTTGTTGTGACCCTAGTCTTTCTTCTTGCCGGGCAGCCAACTGTTTCCTGCACATATGCTTTATTTTTCCCTGTGCCAAGCCACCAAGTCCCAAAGCTTTCCTCCCATGGCTGGAGTTCCTTTCCACTGATATGTTCATATCACTTGCTCATCCACTCCTTCATTTACTTAAAATCTTCAAGGTACTAGAATAGAAAAGAATATTTAAAAGAAATAACACAGCAACCCCCAACTCTTACAGCTAACGTTAAGGTGGAAGTCAAAATTGAAATGGGATTTTTAAAAAAGGATTGCACTATTATACAACTGCTTCTGTAAAAATATAATTTAAAAAATGTCTAGAGTCTAGGCAACCTGTTTTTAATGTTAAGTTCATTCACTCAACAATAAACTGCTTTCTATCTGGATGGTACTGTAAATATGAACCTAAAAGTTTCTTCTGTTTGAGATTTCCAGACACATGTAGTGATAGGGTTCAAATATTTCACAGATTTGTTCACATTTTGGCTTTGATAAGTTCATGTTCTCATTTTAATAGAAGACTTTGAATACCTTGAAAACTGAGATCATGAAGGGAAACCTCCTTATTTAACAGAAATCAGATGAGCTTTCCTCAAACTCACAGTGGCAGGAGAATCATTAGCATAAAGTTGACATGACAATATTGCCCTGTAAGCAAAAGCACTAAGGAGAAAGGGGGAACTGAAAGAGGGGAAAGTAAGATGGCACCAAAGCCAAGGGCACCTGGGCACACTGCCAAGTAGAATCTAGGCCAGTAGCTCAGGAACTCTTGTAATTGAGTAACTTGAAGGCACAGACAACAAAATGCCTCTTTGGACCAAAACTAGTCAGACTTGCCCAGCACCGATGCCCTTTGCTTGCCATCTTCAATTCTCAGGGTCACAAGACCCTGTTCCAAGCATTTCCATGATTCCCTGAAAAGGACCAAGTGACCCTTCCAATTCATAGGTGTTCTGACTTTACTTTGCAAGGAGAAATTTTTTATGCAAACACAATCTTACCAATACATAAGACAGAGCCAGA
Organism: Cacajao melanocephalus; assembly: GCA_963573385.1. Classification (NCBI taxonomy): domain Eukaryota; kingdom Metazoa; phylum Chordata; class Mammalia; order Primates; family Pitheciidae; genus Cacajao; species Cacajao melanocephalus. Next base: position 12,067 of record CAUYLG010062872.1, on the reverse strand, counting down.
AATGCTCTCGGTGAGGCCGAGATGGGGACTCCATCAGTCTCCCTAGAATCCCTAGAAAGCCTATGAGGCCTGCCAGAAGCCAGCCAAGAAACATTTGAAACCCAATCATATTCCTCCTTATAAAAAGGAATATTCTTATGGTGAGCCTGCTGTATATTGTCTGTTTTCTTAGGGAGAAACCTTGAATATACTGAAAAACTATCAGCAGCGATTTGAGATGAGGATATGATGGCATTGGCCAGCAAGTGGACAACTGAGATGACAAAAAAAACACTCAAAAAGGCTTCATGATGTAAGACACAAATATGATAATGATGCACAAAAAAGAGAAATCAGTCTGTGAAACTTCTTCTTTTTAAAAAATTCTCAGAAATTCCACATCTGTGCTGGGAAACATAAACTGAACAGCTTCAGTTTTCTGATCTCTTTAACTTTAAAAGATAAAATATCTCAGTTTCCATGATGACTATTTAAAGTCTCAAAATACAGCACTGTGCATTAAATTCTACGAGTAGCTCCCCTTTGTTATTTCCTTCATTAGCTCAACCACTATTAATCTAATACTTCCACTGTGCCAGACACTGCTCTAGGCACTGGCGACACACAGCCTAACAAGTGGTTCTGCACTGAAGAATTATCTAGCAGACTGCAGGCAGGACATAATGGGGAGTGCCGTGAAACAGGGTAAGAGGAAGAAATCGTCATGAAGATGAGAGATCAAAATAGAAATAAGGGACACAAAGACGGAGGAAGAGAATATGGAAAAGATGGGTGTGATATATTTGAAGTAGAAGAGCAAGAGCAATGAGACCAGTGTGGCTGCAAGAGAAGGGCAAAGCAGTGGCCACAAGAGGTGTCATGAGAGAACTAGGCAGGGCCAGCTGGTCATGTAGGGCCATGCAGGCCATGACCAAACTCTGGATGCTTTCTAAGTATGATGAGACCATACATACATACATACATACACACACACACACACACACACACACACACACACACACACACACACGTTTGAGCAAGGGAGAAGCAAGACTCAATTTGTGTTTTTAGAGCTTAAGTTTGAATTTCTGAGAAAGGCCATTAAGGCATTTTCAATAAAAACTCTTAAGCAGTTTCTCTTTCCTAACTGACAAAATACACTCCTACTGCCCTGGTGAGAAGAGTTCAGTTCTTCCATTTAAAAGACAGCATGTCCAATAACTACTTAATTTTATGCTAAGTGAGCACAAACTCTTTTTGATGTCACAACAAACAAGTACTTACAAAATAATGAAATCAGTTACAGCAGTTATACTGAAGACCAACCTCAAAACACAACCTCCAAAAATTTTAGGGAAATGTGGGAAGGAACAAGGAAATACAAGTACAGAGATCTTTAAACAGTGAAGAAAACAATAAAATAACCCAAATGTTCATTAATAGAAAAATGGTCATACCATGATTCTTTTCTTCAATGAAATGAAGTGGAATTACTCAAAAGTAAAAGGTAGAACTTTGAAAACTGAAATGGAAAAGTCACCATGATATACTGCTAAGTGGGTAGGGGAGAAGGAAGGAGTGGTGGTAAGAGATATCGACCTCTGTCCATCGCTATCTGCCTTTCTGTAATTCCTAACATTAACTGAAGGCTGTGCCATATTTTAGTTAGCCCTGCGCTGACTTCAACACTACTTTGTATTGTCTGGTTGAATTCTTACCACAATCCTATGGGATATGGAGAATTATTACCATTTAACAGATGAGTTGGGTATTTAACCTAGAGTCACAGAGCTGATAAGTGGAGGTAGCAGTATGTGAATCCAGGAATTCCAACCCTATAGCCTGCATTCTTAATCTTTATATTACATTAGTCCCTTAGAGATGAGTCCTTATTCACTGAGCACATTAAATCAATTTGTTCCTGAATTTTCTTTCAAATAACACTTTTAAAAAATTTAAAACTTCCATTTGGTGTTCTGGGAAATAATTTTAAGGAAAATTAAATTAACAATAAAACACGCAAAGCTCGTGACATTTTGGAAAATTGATGTGACCCAAGTTGGCATTAAATTCAAAATCAAAGAACAAAACAACTTTACAAACAAATGTTATTTAAAGGCTCAATGATAGCAAACTGTGGACACCATATTTGTACATTTCCTCTGTTATAAGTGTTCAGCATAATGTAATGTTATCCAGGTTAAAACGAAAACAGATGTCCATAATTTTAAGGCATGCTGGGAAGGTCTACTCAGCTGGCATTATTTCAGCAGTTTCACATGCTGATGACAAGGGAATGAAAGATACCTGAAGGTCAGGCTGATTAGCCAAATCACTAAAGGGTGCTGGGCCATCCTAAAAGCACAGGGCCTGTGCACACTCCTCAGCTGTTGATCCATCTCTGCACTCACTTGGCCCACGCAGAAATGTCCTAATCCTCACTCCTCAACCCCATGTATGCCTACATGGGTCTCCTCCCCAGTGCCACCCCCACAACAGTTATTCACTGCAGTGTTTTCTCTTCTTCCTAAGGACTGGCAGAGGGTACATGTGTAAGACGCCCTAGAGAACTATGGCTTCCCCCGCCTCAACTCAAATCGTTACCAGCTACCTGTCCTCAAGCAAAATCCTTAACCTCACCAAGCCTCACTGCCCTCCAACATTTAACTGAGGAGATATTAACAGGACTTACTTTATATAGAAGGTGTTAGGTTTTAATGAGTTAATATAAATAAGGAATTTAGAACAATATCTGACATACAACAAAAACTCAGTAACTCTTAGGTATTATTATTATTCCTGTTATTTTCTTAGTGTATTTTACCATTTGCAACAAAATAACTGGTTAACCAAGAATAAATCTGCTTTCTGCTTTTCAACAATTTTTTTTTTTTTTTTTTTTTAGATGGAGTCTAACTTTGTTGCCCAGGCTGGAGTGCAGCGGCACGATCTCAGCTCACTGCAACTTCCACCTCCCAGGTTCAAGCAATTCTCCTGTCTCAGCCTCCTGAGTAGCTGGGACTACAGTTACATGCCACCACACCCGGCTAATTTTTGTATTTTTAGTAGAGATGAGGTTTCACCATGTTGGTCAGGCTGGTCTCAAACTTCTGACCTCGTAATCCACCCGCCTCAGCATCCTACAGTGCTGGATTGCAGGTGTGAGCCACTGCGCCCGGCCTTTTCTGTATTTTCTAATGTATTTACATTGCCTGTGCATCCCTTAGTAAATCTGAAAAGCATATATACACACTAAGTTTTTAAAGTAGGCTTTGCCAAATTCCCTTCACAGTGGCTGGCATGGGGACCTCCAAAAGGCTCCACTATGTAAAGTCTATGGCTAAGCAAGCAGGCACCCACGGCTGCCAGCCAGGTGTCAGGGCCACTCCACAGGTACCATGCATACATTCACCATGGGGCACAGCATTAATGTCTGGAGATACCTCAGTGTGCAAATTTGCACAAAAAGTTAGGGGCAAACCACAGTCCAGGGCCACTCATGCTACTGGAGATAAACAATAATTGAATTCTCCAATCCAAACTATCACTAGCGTGACTTAAAATCTAATACTTCTAATGGGATACATTCTGAAACCAAAACATTTTGTTTATATCAGGGTACTTAAACAGGAGAGTTCATGAATTCCCTGCTAGTGTATAAAACATATCTGTACATTTTTCTAGCTTTCTAATTTTCATCAAATTCTGAAAAGTATTCCAACCCAAAGCTATTAAAAATTGTTGGTTTAACAGTGATTCTCAAACTTTAACACGTTAAAACATGTACCCCTTCAACTGAATGCAGTGGTTCACACCTGTAATCCCAGCACACTGGGAGGCCAAGGCGGGTGAATCACTTGAGGTCAGGAGTTCAAGACCAGCCTGGCCAACGTGGTGAAACCCCGTCTCTACTAAAAATACAAAAAAAAAAAAATATTAGCTAGGTGTGGTGGTGAAAGCCTGTAGTCCCAGTTACTCAAGAGGCTGAGGCACAAGAATCGCTTGAACCCAAGAGGTGAAGGTTATAGTGAGTCGAGATCACACCACTGCACTCAGACATGGATGACAGAGTGAGACACTGTCTCAAAACAAACAAACAAACAAAAAAACCATGTACCCCTGCATCCCTCCCCAGAGTCTGGGTTTCAGGAATGGAAGTGTCTGGGAGTCTTGGGTAACTTGCATTTCCAGCAAGTTCTCAGGTACGCTGATCCAGCTCCAGGAACCACACTTTGAGAACCACCAGCTTAAGGAATTATGTGGGCATTTTTACTTTATTCTGAAGATAAGCAACCAACCTCCCTAACAGAAGTAATGTATGAAAACTAATGGCTGTTTCTCCATTACTTAAAGTGAATTACCTAGCAAGTCATGGCCACCAACTCTCCACAATTCCAGATAGGCTACACTTGACTACTAGTTCAATCCTGCAAATATTTATCACATTCCTTATATCCTATTAGATTAGAAACTAGCTTTGATATTAGTATAAAACAGTGGCTGTGAATGTATCTCCACCTCTGCCTTTTGGGGTTTTTTGGTCTCTCCATCATTTATTCATGCAAAATACCTCCCTAATCTGTCTCATACACAGGCATTTCTAAAAGAGAACGGGGAAAAGTATAATTTTCTGAAATTGCACCTCTTAATTCAAAATTAAATAAAACATGGCCCTGAAGATCAAGATGCTTCCCCTCCAAAAAAATCAAAGCCAATGAGATTCCATTGTTTAACACACAAGGGACCATGCTTGCCCTGCAACACACAGAATGAAAGAAGCCAGACACATCTGCACCATCAAAGAAATCAGTCTGGGGAGATGGAAACTGGAAGGCCAGAATAATGGACGTGAAGCCCTCAAGACAAAGATAAATGTTGACTTTACTGGAGATGTCTCAGCTTTGAGTGTAATTTAGTATGAGTATATCTAAGGCAGGAACAGTATTCTGAATAGAAAAAAAAAAGATTACAGTTATTTACAATAAGTAGTTTATTATTTTTTAAAAGACTAGGTCCAAATACATACAAACCTCAGAAAAGTGATTATTGGGAAACAAAGCTGGTCAGCGTTGAGCTGTACTTATGTAAAATGTCATTAAAAATTGGCTTTAGGGCCAGGTGCAGTGGCTCAGGCATATAATCCCACCACATTGGCAGACTGGGGTAGGAGGATCACTTGAGTTGAGGAGTTCAAGACCGGCTAGGGCAACATAGTGAGACCCCTATCTCTATGAAAAACTAAAAAATTAGCTGGACACAGTGGTATGTGCCTGTAGTCCCAGCTACTTGGGAGGCTAATATGTGAGGACTGCTCAGGCCCAGGAATTAAAGGCTGCAGTGAGCCATGATCAAGCCACCTCACTCCAGCCTAGACGACGGAACAAGACCCTGTCTCAAAAAACAAACAACAACAAAAACTGGCTTTAAAAAGATACTAGCAGACCTAGATTAAGAAGGAAATGAGAGGTTAACCTAAGTTCATAATGCATTTTGGCTATACCAACTCTTAACAAAAGGGCCCATACAATTTCATTAAGCTAGATAAGGTGACTTTGGGGCTCTTTATTCTTAAAACACTGTGTCTGTTAAGTGTACTAGGCCCTGATTCTTTTCACAACTGAAACACACTCATGATGTGCTACCCCAACCCCACCAGTGGTGTCCCGAGTCCCACCCATCACCGTATCTCCAGCAGTGAGCTGAATGCAGTGGTTGACAAAAAAAAAAAAAAAAAAACAGAAAATAACCCAACCTCCCCGCTTCACAGTGCCTACAAATCTTTTATGTATCCCATGAAAAAATATTTATCACATACCAAAATGGGATTTATTTCCAAACTTAGAATTAAAATACAGGGATTACAGAAGGGACAGAACAGGATGAACTAACACAGTCAGAGACGTCATGAAGGAATCAGCTTTAAAACAGAATAAACAGAGCAGAAAAAGAATGCACTGGGGCAGGAACTATAAACTAGGAAGAACTCTTTCAGCTTTTGTTTGGAAACTCTATAATCTCTTTTAAGTGGTTGATGGAAGAATTCCCCTAAAGATTAAAACAGAGTATTTATACACAGTAGATGCTCAATAAACTTGCACATAGTAGCATTCACTACAAAGAAAGATAAAGTAAAACCTATCTGTCTTGAGGCTCATCTTGAGATATTTATGAAGAACTGAGCTTGCAAAAAATTTTGAGTGTTTGAAAATTCTATTCTGATTATCCAGTGTCTACCTATTCTTAGGGTGAACACATACCCCAGTTTGCCTGAGACAGACCCACATACCCCAGTTTGCCTGAGACAGACCCACACTTACAATTAAGTCCTCTGCTCACTCTCAAAAGTGTACCAGTTTGACTAATAAGTAAGAAGACCACCCTATCCCAATCAGTGTTGGTTAAGTCTTAGATGAATAAAATCTCACTGAAAGTATTTCCTGGGGCTCTGTACCTGGGATAAGAAAATTCCTCCTTAAATCTTAAAGGCATTAAGAAAAATACAGCATAGTTCAAAAGGAGTGTGTGTTTCTGAAGGAAAGCCAGAGGCTAACAGCACCTCACAGAAAGCATTGTTCTCAGAGAGTTGTGTGGCCATAATTCTGCAGCAAGATAACTAATCAAACACAAAGAGTTGAAACATGCAGAGGCACCACCTTAGGTGAACCTCTCAGTCCATTTGTTAAAAAAGGTTCTCCTTATTCCAGTATATTTATGTCATTTCCTAAATGCTCTTAAAAATTAAATTTTATTTATTGCTGATAATAATTACACACGTATTATATATGTGTGCGCAGCACCACATTATCAGCACTATTTCATAGGTGGCAAAGGCAAAGCCTGCAGAAGCTAACAGCACATACACACCTTAATCCACAGCTTCTGTCTGCAAAGCCTCCCCTACCTTACAGTAGGCAAAGACCTGACCCTAAAGGACTTTTTTTTATTAAATTAGACAGAGTCTCACTCTCTCGTCCAGGCTGGAGTGCAGTGGCAAGATCTCAGCTCACCGCAACTTCTGCCTCCTGAGTTCAAGGGATTCTCCTGCCTCAGCCTCCCAAGTAGCTGGGACTACAGGCTCGAGCCACCACACCTGGCCAGTTTTTTTTTGTCTTTTTAGTAGAGACGGGGTTTCACCATGTTGGTCAGGCTGGACTCTTAAAAAGCCCAAGAACATTCATTTTTTGAGGCTAGATCTAAAGTGAAAAGGTAGAAACAGAAAATCCCCAAGTTCCTTAGGATGCACCACAGCTCTATAGATTTAGCAGTCATTAAAAAAACAGCTGAGAATATGAAAATTCTCATTGTCCTACTGCAAGGGGTGCCCTGGAATTTAACTCAGGCCAGCCTCAGATAGCATTTCATAAATCAATCTTGTAATTTCATGAATCAATCATTTTATTTCTTAAGAAAATAGCAGAAAGTTTTCTTCACATGGTTTATATGCACTGACCACATTAGAATGTACTGAAAATTCTTTTGTCAGCAACAAGCCAACAAATGGAATTAAAGAAAATGAGAAGAACTAGTGAAATTATATTAGAAAGCAACAACTGTGAGGGTCCAGAGTACCTGATTATGCCTGAGCTACTTCCCATCTAGCTTCGAGATCTTTCTAATCCATCTCAGAGTGGCCTCATACCGTATCAAAACTCCCACTTTTGGCCTCTGGTTGAAAATGAATCCCAAGAGTTTGGGATTCAAGGACTTACAGATTGGGATGGTATAGATACTGGGCCTGTACCTTCACTAATTATGAACATCAAAAATAAATAGAGCTTTATGCTACAAAAATAGAAGTTGTGGCCAAAACGAATTGATTCTTATGCTGTCTATTTACAAAACGCCTAAAAGAAGCTGGAGAGGGAAGGAAGCAGCAAATATGAATTGCCATTCAAAGGCTGTAGCAGGGAGAGAGGAGAAACTTGGAATATAAAAACTTGTGTGAATCTCATCTAAGCCAAGTGGTCCACATGACACTTGAACAAAAAGTGGTCTAAAATGTAAGCCGAAGGAAAACTGTTATAAGACACAGTTCCATAAATACCATGTTTAAACTGCATTTCAAAAGCATGTTTTCTCCAAGCAATCATCTTTTAAAGATGGTATGAAAACCCACACAATGCAAATCTTGAAGCTTCTTTCAGCTCTCCATATAGGAAATAATACTGATAACAGACAATACTTACTTTTCTGTGTGCCAGGCACACACAATATTCCTCACAACAGTAGTCTGAAGTAGATATTATAATCGCTTTTGTATACATCCTCCTAACAATGAGGCTGCTGAGAGAGGTTAAACAGTGTGTCCCAGGACATACAGCTAATATGTAACTGAGCCAGTACTATAACTAAGGCAATCTATTCTGAAGACAATGCTCTTAATCATTCAGACAGGAGGGATCCAAGACGGCCAAATAGGAACAGCTCCAGAGTGCAGTTCCCAGAAAGAACAATGTAGAGGGTGAGTGCCCACCACATTTCCAAACAAATTTTTACTGCCCACAGACCAGGAGATTCCAGGGCCGAAAAGCGCCATGAGTTTTCAGCATGGCGGTTTCAGCCAGTACCAGGTTGGCACACAGAAACTCACACAAATCTGGGCAGCCGTTTCAACTGGCACCTGGAACACATGGAAAACAGAGCTGCCCATTCAACTGAAAGGGAGGGGGCAGAGATAGGGAGCAAGTCGATCTGGCTTGGTGGGTACTACCCCCACAAAACGAGCAATCTGAAACACTCTGGATTCAGAGTTTTGCAGCAAGCGCAGCTGGACCCAGAACAGTCCAGCTCAGCACAGGGAAGGGCGACGACCACTACCGAGGCAGTTTGCCACTACCAAGGCAGTTCACACAGCAGCTAGGCAGAGCCTGCAGCAGCTCAGCAACACCTCTGCTGGCAGACTGTGACTAGACTACTCCATGTGGGGCAGGGCATCTGTGAAAAAAGGCAGCAGCACGACAGGAACATATAAACAAAGCCGACCTTCCTAGGACAGAGCACCTGGGAAAAGAGGTGGTTATGAGTTCCCCTGCAGCAGACTTAAAAGTACCTGCCCAACAGCTCTGCACAGAACAACGGCGGTCCTAGCACAGCACTTGAGCTCCTATAAGGGACAGACCATCTCCTCAAGCAGCTCCCTGACCCCTGTATAGCCAAAGAGACACCTCATAAAGAAGAGCTCAGGCTGACATCTGGCAGGTACCCTTCTGGGACGAAGATAAAAGTAGAAGAAACTGGCAGCAACCCTTACTGTTCTGCAGCCCCCCTGGGTGATCCCCAGGCAAGCAGGGTCTGGAGTGGACCTCCAGCAGTCGTGCAGCAGAGGGGCCTGTTAGAAGGAACACTAAGAAACAAAAAGAAATAACTTCATCATCAACAAAAAGGACATCCACTCAGAGACCCCATCTGAAAGTCACCAACTACAAAGACCACAGGTAGATAAGGCCACAAAGATGGGAAGAAACCAGCGCAAAAAGGATGAAAACACCAAAAAACAGAACACCTCTCCTCCTCCAAAGATCACAACTCCTCACCAGCTAGAGATCAAAGATGGATGGAGAATGAATCTGATGAATTGACAGAAACAGGCTTCAGAAGGTAGGCAATAACAAATTTCTCAGAGCTAAAAGAACAGGTGCTAACCCACTGCAAAGAAACTAAGAACCTTGGAAAAAGGTTAGATGAGATGCTAACTAGAACAAACAGCTTAGAGAAGAATATAAATGATCTGATGGAGCTAAAAACCACAGCAAGAGAACTTCGTGAAGCATACACAAGTTTCAATAGCCTACTGATCAAGCAGAAGAAAGGATATCAGAGATTGAAGATCAACTCAATGAAATAAAACAAGAAGGCAAGAATAGAGAAAAAAGTGAAAAGAAATTAACAAAGCCTCCAAGAAATATGGGATTATGTGAAAAGACCTAATCTACGTTTGATAGATGTACCTGAATGTGACAGAGAGAATGAATCCAAGCTGGAAAACACTCTTCAGGATATTATCCAGGAGAACTTCCCCAACTTAGCAAGCCAGACCACCATTCAAGTCCAGGAAATACAGAGAACACCACAAAGATATTCCTCAAGAAGAGCAACCCCAAGGCACATAATCGTCAGATTCACCAGGGTGGAAACAAAGGAAAAAATGCTAAGGGCAGCCAGAGAGAAAGGTCGGGTTACCCACAAAGGGAAGTCCCTCAGACTCAAAGCGGATCTCTGAGCAGAAACCCTACAAGCCAAAGAGAGTGGGGGCCAATATTCTACATCCATAAAGAAAAGAACTTTCAACCCAGAATTTCATATCCAGCCAAACTAAGCTTTCTAAGCAAAGAAGAAAGAAAATCCTTTATGGACAAGCAAATGCTGAGAGATTTCATCACCACCAGGCCTGCCTTACAAGAGCTCCTGAAAAAAGCACTAAACAAAGAAAGGAACAACCAGTACCAGCCACTCCAAAAACGTACCAAATGGTAAAGACTATCGACACAATGAAAAAAAATGTGTCAACTAAGGGGCAAAACATCCAGCTAGCAACAAAATGGGAGGATCAAATTCACATATAACAATGTTAACCTTAAATGTAAATAGGCTAAATGCCCCAATCCAAAGACACAGACTGGCAAATTGGATAAAAAGTCAAGACCCATCAATAAAAGTCAACACCCTAACACCCATCTCACATGCAAGGACACACACAGGCTCAAAAAAAAGGGATAGAAGATTTATCAAGCAAATGGAGAGCAAAAAAAAAGCAGGGGTTGCAATCCTAGTCTCTGATAAAATAGACTTCAAACCAACAAAGATCAAAAGAGACAAAGAAGGGCATTACATAATGGTAAAAGGATCAATGCACCAAGAAGAGCTAATAATCCTAAATATATATGCCCCCAATACAGGAGCACCCAGGTACATAAAGCAAGTTCTTAACAACCTACAAAAAGACTTAGACTCTCACACAATAATAGTGGGAGACTTTAACACTCCCCTGTCGAAAGTAGACAGATCAATGAGACAGAAAATTAACAAAGATATCCAGGACTTGAACTCAGATCTGGACCAAGCAGATGTAATAGACATCTACAGAACTCTCCACCTTAAATCCACAGAATATACATTCTTCTCAGCACCGCATTGCACCTACTCTAAAATTGACCACATAATTGGAAGTGAATCACTCCTCAGCAAATGCAAAAGAACAGAAATCATAACAGTCTCTCAGACCACAGGGCAATCAAATTAGAACTCAGAATTAAGAAACTAACTCAGAACCGTACAGCTTCATGGAAACTGAACTGGCTCCTGAATGTCAACTGGATAAACAACTAAATGAAGGCAGAAAAAAAGATGTTCTTTGAAACCAACGAGAACGAAGACACAATGTACCAGAATCTCTGGGACACATTTAAAGCAGGGTCTAGAGGGAAACTTATAGCAATAAATGCCCATATGAGAAGCAAGGAAAGATCTAAAATCAACACCCTAACATCAAAATTGAAAAAGCTAGAGGAGCAAGATCAAAAAAACTCAAAAGCTAGCAGAAGACAAGAAATAACTAAGATCAGAACAGAACTGAAGGAGACAGAGACACAAAAAAAACTCTTCAAAAAAAAATCAACAAATCCAGGAGCTGGTTTTTTGAAAAGATCAACAAAATAGACAGACTGTAAGCCAGATTAATAAAAAAGAAATGGGAGAAGAATCAAATAGATGCAATAAAAAATAATAAAGGGGATATCACCACTGATTCCACAGAAATACAAACTACAATCAGAGATTACTACAAACAACTCTATGCACATAAACCAGTAAACCTGAAAGAAATGGAGAAATTCCTGGACACCTGCACACTCCCAAGCCTAAACCAGGAAGAAGCTGAAACCTTGAAACAGATCAGGAACAAGGGCTGAAGTTGAGGCAGCAATTAATAGCCTACCAACCAAAAAAAGTCTAGGTCCGGAAGGGTTCACAGCTGAATTCTACCAGATGTACAAACAGGAGCTGGTACCATTCCTTCTGATACTATTCCAAACAATACAGAAAGAGGGAATCCTTCTCAAATCATTTTATGAGATCAACATCATCCTGATAC